>WHYT01015773.1:5806-24253 GCA_009806455.1 Tetrax tetrax
TTTTCCCCCCCCCCCCCCCCCCGGCTCTCTGTGTGTATTTGTATTTTGGTAGAACAAAATCAAGCAGCAAAGAGGAATCTTTTAATTTAGCCCTGCTTCCTGCTCAGGCGGGCCTTTATTTTTAATTTTCTTAATGCTTAGATCTCTTTTTGTTTGAACTGAGTGTGAAGACAAGGTCAGAAAAAAAGTACCTCGGTTTGACAAATAACCGTGCTGCAAGGCCTTAATATACTGATGCCGTATTTATGGATTCTAATGCTTTTCTTGTTTTCAGGTGAGCGTCCTTACCAGTGTCCTTACTGTGACAAGGCTTTCAGCAAGAATGATGGCTTGAAGATGCATATTCGCACCCACACAAGGGTAAGGGTAGCTTAGTTTTTATGGTTACTTTAAGATTGTATATGAATCATGTGTGGCGAAAGGTAAATAATTACTGTTTGTCTAGAGATTAGGCTGTACCAGCCAAGATATTTTATGCTTATCAAAATAAGAGGCAAAGATTTAGGTCATTAACTGTTAACTTTTAATTATGACTCCCTTATTGACCTTTTTTTTTTCCTGTGTTCCATTTCATATTTGTTGAAATAATAGTAGTACTAACTTCTTCCTTTAACCTGTGGTTATTTATAGATATAAATTCATGTTTGGGGTTGTTTACTGAGTAAACAATTCTGTAAAGGCTTCAGCATTCTCAGAACTTCAATATCCAGCGCTCTGATTCTTGCTGTCTCCTTAAAATCCAGTCACTGTGAGCTTTTGTAGACACTGTGCTTTACTAACTGATGACAAATATTAAGCTGCAAAATGACTTTACTTAACTTTTATTTAACTGAAGACAAAATAAAAGGCAAGTTACAGATGTCTCCAGTATTATTTTTTGAACCTTGAGTCTCATTCAGCACAAAGGTTCCCTGATTTAGGGAAAACCCTTCTCATGTATATTTACTAGAGGACAAAGGCAAGATCTTGGCCCTACTCAGCCAGCAAAGACGTGGAGAGCTGTCTTCAAACAGCCAGATGTGAATTCCCTTATAAAGGGAGATCTCCAGGTGAAGTTAAGTTGGTCTTGCATTCTATATGCTAGCTGCCTCTGGCCTCCCCATCCACCATAAGAAAACAAACAAAAAGTTAGAAGTAAACTATAGCTTTTACTCGTAACCCCTTGGGAGCTGTTACTGCTTACACAAGTAAGGCAGCCTCGAGGCCAAACTGAGAAAATTCGTTATCTATTAGGAAAAAGGAGGTTGATAGTTACGTTATTAGTCTCCATGTGCAGATCTGGATGCGGAATAGCTCTCTAAATAAGTAAAGATAAGATCAAAACAGTTTGCTTAATTTTCTATCATTCTACCTAGTCTTGAGGGTATTAACTGGAGGTCCTAGATAAAGTTTTATCTCATGTACCCAAAATTTAGTTTAGAAGTAATCAGTAACTTGTGCAGTGCTTCCTGTTGGTTCATTGGGAGCTGGCTAGTCCCATGTTGTTAGTTGTTTCTCCTTCTTTCCAGCTGTTAAATCACTTTAAGATGTGCTATAAAATACTTTGTTGTTACTGTCCCATACTAGTGTTTTTGCACCAGAAGGCATTTCATTACCATATAAAATAAAAGAATAAGAATAGGCCTTTAGAGCCTGTAATGATGTATTTCTGTTGACTACAGTGATGTCCTGGTTCTGGCTAGAATAATTTTCACCTGAGCTGGGAGAGGAGCTGGGGCTGGTGGCACCTGTGACTGGGGGACACAGCTGGGATAGTTTACCAGTTAGCCAACAGGTGGGACAGCTTACCCAAATTAGCCCAAGGGCTGTTCCACACCATGTGACCTCATGCCCAGTGTATAAAGAGGGGGTGGTGGTGAGGAGCAGGTTTTTGCTACTCGGGAGGGAGCTGGGCATCAGGATCCACGGTGAGTTATTGTATTCTAAATTACATATTTAAGTATATTCTGTTATTGGGTTTGTTTTCCATCTCAGTTTTCCTTTCCTCTGTTGTTCTCTTACACTGTTTTTATCTCAACCCATGAATTTTGCCTTTCTGTCCTAATTCTCCTCCCCATCCCACTGGGCGGGTGGTGAGGGGGAGAGTAAGTGAGTGACTCTGTGGTGTTTTAGCTGCTGACGGGGCTAACCACAAGAAGTGGTTTACACCAAGTGATGGTTTCTTTCAAAAAGCATGCTTGTGGACGAGACTAGAGAACTTTACATATGCTGTCTTCATTGCTTAAAAGCTGTAAATTAACTGATAGCAGTTATTTATGGCAGGAGTGCATATACTACAGTCTTAGAAAATGCAGTACTTCAACGGAGGAAAGCTGTGCATTTTTTCTTGATAATTGTGTATTTTTTTGATAGTTGTATGCATCAGTCCTGATTGCAGAGTGCGGATAATGAATACTACGTTAACAATTAAAATAGTAATTTTGAAGTAGAGATTTTTAATTGCACTGAATGGGAACCTTCTAGTTACTCTGTAGCTCTTAGCTGTGCTCTGAAATGTAATTGTGTACCTTAGTAGAGAACTTGCTATTTCTATATACTTGAGATATGATGATCATGCAGATCTGAAGAGGTCATATTTCAGTTTTTTGTTTCTGTGTGTTTACTAGAGGACTAAAATATGCAGATACAAGATTTTATTTTATTTTATTTTATTTTTTTTTTTTTTTTTTTTAGACCTTGGTTTGGGGTTTAGATTATGCTGTTTATATGTTACTTTTACTCTTCACAATGAAGCTCATTTGTATGTGAATAGTATTATATATTCATTTATCCCCAAGTAAATATTTTCACTTTAAGGAAATAAGAATCAATATCAATAATGTTAACATTACTAACAATTTTGAAAACTGAAGGCTGTTACTATAATCTTGTGTCTTCCAGCTTTCCCTCTTCCTCGTGCTTCAGCACTTTATTTCATATCTAAATAGAACTGGATAGCTAAAAATTTTCAAGTCTTAGTAGGAGAGGAAAAATAAGTTGATTAGCAGTATTAATAAAAACAATAGGACAGAAAGCAAATTTGGTTATGAACTTTCACAGATTTTTGAAGTCAGAAGGAGTGGTTATGCTGAGTCTGTTCTTCTACAGAACATGATCCGTGTGATACTGTAGGATAATAAGCTGTAGTTTAATTGTTCAGATGAGTAAATATTAGTGCAGGTATAGGAGAATAAATACATGGTTTAGGTGGTGTGGTTCAGACATAAGTGAAAGAGAACGGAGTGGTGAATAGAGCTTGGCTGTTTGGAAAGAGTAAGAAGGAAGAGGAGGAGAGAAAACACAGGGAGGTAAATTGAAGAGAAATCATTATTTACAAGAACACTTGTGTGCTTGGCAGGAATATGAAGATTTATTTAATGTTTTCAGTAGGTTCATGCTTATGAGAAATGTAGTGGTTGACATTCAGGATCTTGTTAAGAGGCATTGAAAAACTTAAATTATTGATCCTCATGTGTTTGATGTCATTCATGCATGATTTTTAATGGAGTAGGGTGTTGAAAGAAAAAAAGATCGAGAAAAATATTGTATAGGAAACAAAGAAGAAAGCCCATTTGGGTGAAGAAAACAACTGTTGAGTATGTAGGTTAAGTAGTAGTTTTGTAATATCAAGAGCACCTGCCTTGAAGTTTTTGTGAACGCAGCGTTGCTAGCAAAGTTGAGATCTGTGCACTTTCTGAGGTGCAGAACTATGACAGTTTCTGCCACGTACTTTAAGAGCAGGCAAGCCTGTCATTACTGCCTGAGGCGTTCTCACTTTTCCTCTTTCCTACCATTGCATTCTCTAGGAGGCGTATGCTACTTGCTGGAGAAAAAGGTGGGAATTCTCATTTAGTCAGATTCTCTCTTTGCCCTTTTTTTTTGCAGAGGTGATTAAGAATTATGGATATTAAGATGATTTACTTTATGAGGTTGATGGCCTAGCGTATGTGGTTGTGGTACTGATAGTTGAATTTCCAACTTGGAGCGTTTCAGATCTTTAGGGGAGAGCAATATAAGCTGAACTGAAAATTCTCAGCTGTTCACGTGTGTAGTTACTGAAGTGAATGCGTGCAGTCACATTGTAGCACCTCTCTGGTGCTCAGGGTAGCTGTGATCTAGTTCTTCATTCTGGAAATCGCAGGCTTTGGGTGGGTTAACAAGTAGTACAATGCAATTGTAGGTGTGTGAAGTGAAACGGTTGGTGCTGAGGACCTGATGTTTATCTTGTATTTGTTTCAATGGTTTTACTGCAGTTTACGAGTACTCTGCTTCTGTGGACTGAATGCACAGTAGCACTCCCTGGAATGCATTAAACCTTCTGGTTTAATTTTTTCCAAAAGGAATCAAGATCATGCAGTCCAAAATATTTTGGAAGTGTGCAACAAAGCACAGTAATGGGATGTTTCTGACGTGTGCTTCAAAAGCACCCACCCAATCTGAATATGATCACTGAAGATGATGTATTCTAACTGTACTATGAAAGAACTTTTCCAGTGAAGAAATATTATACCTGTGCAGAAATAACTTCAACCTCCTCAGCATGATACTAGTTGACTTCTCAAAAGATTGTAAGGATGTTGGCTGTTCCTTTTCTAACCTTTTCCTACATATATATTTTATTTTGAAATTTATTCTTGCATGCAAAATAATTATTCAAAGAATAAATAATAAGGTGAATAAATCCAGAAAGTGTTTTTTCTATCAGCTAAGCCTAGCAATGTCGAAATAATCATAGCACCGTTCCTCAAGGGCTGTTCTTGTAAATTTATTGAAAAAAGACTGGTCTTTTATCAGAAATATTGTCAAATAGCTGAAAAGTAATAATATGACATTCAACAAGGAAAATGTCATGGCAGAGATTAAATCTAGATATATTTTACCGGTGGGATTAAATGCCAAACCTGATCCTGTGGATCAGGGAAGGCTGCTGGAAAAATCATTGTAGAAAGTTGATTAAGATCTGGCAGCTGCTAAACTGAGTACAACCTGGGTGGCCACAGGTGTCAGCTCAGGCTCTGGAGTAAACAGAGAAGGTAAGCCAAAAGCCCTGCCGACAGTGTAAGGAGAAGAAAATGCCAACCACCTAATATTAAAATGTCACCTGAGGACTGGTTGCTTTCTGTTAATGTAGACATCTTTAAGTTTTTTTTTTTTTGTTTTTGTTTTTTTTTTTGTTTTTTTCTGAAGAAGAAATATAACAGCCTAAGAAAACATAAATGAGGAATTCATTGAAATTCTTGATGAAATGATTTTACAGTCTATATCAGATTTGAGGAAATGCATGCTTCCGACCTTCCTAGTGCAGTAAACTTCAGCTTTTTTCTAAAGCTTTAGTGAGCGCCTGACATATTACATAGTTTGAGCTTAAACATGTAGAGGAATTGTATGTTACTGCAATATAATTGTTAATGTTTGGAAATGTGATCATTGATAGGTGCCCAGAGTTATTGTCTTGTCAAATGGATGTTTTAATTACTTCTGAAAATCATAGTTTTATTACAGTTTGTTTCAGTTAAATACACGGCAATGATGGAAAACAGAAAGAGTAGAAGCCATTTGCAAATGCTTTTTATCACTTGGTTTGAATTTTCATATTTATACTTTGAAAGTACAACAGATAGATGTAGTTTTTACGGCTTGTTTAAAAATCTGGTTTCTGGTGGTTGGAAGGCTGCTGGTTTTAATTCTCAAATTGCACATTTTTGAGGTAATATTGAAAAAAAAATAGAGAAATTGCAATGTATTAGTGAGTACGTGTCTTCATGTATGGGGCCCTGCAAGGTAGCAACAAGGCTACGAGCGGGGCTGCGCGTGCACAGGAAGGGCGGTCCCTGCGAGGCAGCAACAAAGGCTGTGAGCGGGGCTGCACGTGCACAGGAAGGGCGGTCCACAACGATTCGCGGGCTAGGCGCGGATAGGTGCATCGATTCGCGGGCTAGGCGCGGATAGGTGCATCGATTCGCGGGCTAGGCGCGGATAGGTGCATCGATTCGCGGGCTAGGCGCGGATAGGTGCACGGGCGCAGGGGGCGGGTGCGTTCGCGTGCTAAGCGGGTGTACGGGTATATATAGCGATGTGACGCAGCAGTAAATTGAGATCGGACTCCGCGGCATCTGTGTCTGTGTCTCGCTGCCCGGGATGGGATCCCGGTAGGGTGGGTCAGTCCGTTGTCGCACGGCGACATTTAAGTGTGTCTAATAAAGCCCTAATATTCAGAACAAATTAAGTCACAAGCCTGGTTTTATAACTCTGCAGTTAACTTTACTTGTCCAGGCTTGAAATTCTTGTACAGTGTGTGTATTTATATATATATATATGTATATACACACACACATATATATATATATATATATAAAGTACCTATTGCATGAAACTGGTCGATAGATTGCAGTTGGTCTTATGTATTTCTGGACGCTTAATCTATCAGTACTTAAATACTTTGGCTCCTATTCTTTCTCGTTCATTTGAGGCTGGGCAGCTTGGATACTGTTAGTAGTGTAGCCTCAAAATTTGCACTTTTGGTGTGATCTAGTGGCCCAAGTTTTGGATATGTTTTGGATATGTTTTTGGATATGTTTTGAAGTCAACTCTTGAACTCAGTCTTCTAGTTAATTCGTTAGTTGCGGCTGAGCGTATTAGTCTGAAGCTTTTATGAAGATGTCTGCGTGGGCTGCAGTCACATAAGTGACTTAAGTGTAAAGATATCCTTAGAAGCTAAGGGCTCAAGGCTTGACACATTATGTGCGAGCGTTAGCCAACCTTGAGATAATTTTGTGTTTTATTTATGAATTTCATTCAAATAGATATAAATCGTGATGAGTATGGAAGCTAGACAGTCTCCTGTTGGGGTTTTCTCTTCAAGTTGGTGTTTCACCTTGCTGCTGGGACAGTACCAGAAGAAAACTATCCTCATCCAGGTCCTGAGTTAAACAGTCTTTCCAAGGCACTCATTTGAAACTTTGCACAATCCCCTCTGTTCTTTTTTTAACCCAGAAGAATATTAAAATAAAATAATGAAAAAAAAAATTGCAAGAAAAATATTGACAGTTGTGACATAATTTCACTTACTCTGTATTTCCCAGGAAATAGTTAGACTTTTAAGTTTCTAAAAATATCATGTGTTCTAGAAACAGCATACCATGCTATTGAAAAAAAAGAAAAAAAAAAAAAAAATATATACACATTCGGTACTGAACATAGTCTTCTATCCACGTGACAGTGTGTAATGAAATAATATGAGGTGTTGATTGAATTTTGAATTTTTTTCAATATTAGATTTTCTCTATATTTCCCTATTGGAGAGACATGAGCGAGTTCCCAAACATCTGTCTGAGGATGATGACTTTGCCAGTGCTGTGGTTTCCTTGCCTGTGGAATTTGTGTTTGTATACAGAATATGGAAGGTCTGAATCCCACTGCACCTATATTTTCACACTTTTTTTTTTTATGTAATGTTGACTGATGATCATCTTTTCCTTGTAGAGTGAAAATATTTTGGGTGGGTTTTTTTTAATTGATACTGTTCTTTTTCAAGAGTAGATCAACATCTATTGAATTTTCATCATGACTGATTAAATAAACCCTGCTTCGCTAAATCTTAGGGGCAGAAATTACTTCAGCCGTTTAAAAAACCACACAAAGAAAAACTTTACAGATTGTAGGTAGCAAATAGGGATAACTACTGTGGAAAATGTGAAGTTAATTGTATAGTAAAGTCCAACTCATTGCAAAAGCTCTACTAGAGCTTTTGAAGAAATAGAACTTTTTTTCTTCTGGCAGGCATTCATTGAAGATGCATGTTTTTATTTACATGACAAATTTTATTGCAGGAGTTTCAGGGTGTGTTGTCTGTTGGGTTGGTTTGTTTTGTTTTTTTTTTCCCCCCCTAAAGCCCCCAAAACTGAATTAATTAATTGAGAACTTTTCTGACAAAACATCAGTCACTTCTAATAACTTCTCAACTGAGGAAATGTGTACTTGTAAAGTGATTGTTTATTGGGTTTTAATGATTGTAAGATTCAAATCCCTACTACTTCTGTAGAGTTGTAAATTCTAATCAGCCATTGTCTTCCTTTGTCAACATTACTTTAGTAATTTAGTTCAAGTCTGATAGATGAAGTAGGGCTCTATCTGTGAGTGAGTCACTATAACTTCCAAAACTGTTACAGTTACTAAGAGAGCATCTTGTTAGTTCTTGCACATTTTTCACACTTAAATACAAAACTGGACTCCATTAACTCGCACCATCTGTGCTCTGAAGTGACTTAGCCTGTCTTCTCAGCGGGGGATGTGTTGCTAGTAGTCATGACCTAGCAGAATGTGTCACTGGTGTTTTTTTCCTGACATTAATCATCTTAGGTTTGTTGGGTTTTTTTAGGGCTGAAATGTAGCTGAACATCGGCTACATAAGCTACTCTTGTTTCAGTAGGCACTTTGCTGTCATTCTTACTGCATTATACCTCAATTCCCAGCTGGTCGATTAAGATGAAAGCCGGTCTTTTTAAAAGAATTGAGCAATACATTGCATGTCACCACTTCAGTGATAGTGAAACTAACCATCACTCTTCTTAAATGTAGAAAAAAACCTAGCGTTGACATTGGAATTTGCTGAGGCTCCAAGGTCTATTGCCACAGTTGCTATCTATCTGGTTTTCTTGTACAGAATGACTCGCTTGTCCTGGCTCTTGGCATGGTCTGACACCAAGCAGAGAGATCCATCCACTTCTCTAGGACTTGAGTTACTCATTCATTGCTTTTCTGCTTAACTTGTGGTAAAGTTTGCTGTTAGGTTGCAGGTTGCTTATGGCTGTGCATCCTGAACGCTGTGTTAGACTGCTTCTGGTTGGACTCTCTTCCAGGCCCCTGAGATCACGCTTTTCAGGTTGTAGCCTTCGACCTTCAGTTCACGTTCAGGTGGGGTTTTTGACAGGACGATAGCTGTTCTTTCTGGTCACCATCTTTGATACATACAGCGTGACTGAAGAGCTCCTGGTATGAGACACATGTAGAATAGATCAATGTTAATAATTAGTAATAATTGAAACAAAGTGTTACTGGTATTAGGAAAAGATTTAAAACACACAAAGCAAAGGGTTTATGTGAAATATGCAGGTGTCTTAAACTTAACCTCATTCCCTCGATGCCTGAGATACCCTTTAGTTAGTGCTTCCTGAAGTCTGCGTTTGTCACTGTCCTCCTGGTTTGTAAGCAGGTGACACCACTGTATTTTCTCCATTTTCAGGTTGGCAAAACTATAGGATTTCTGAGATTGTTCGAGAGGGCAGCTCTCGGTAGTTGCAAGCCTGACTAGTTTATTTTGATGTTGTCTGGCTGATAGGTTTGTTCACTCTACGCCACATTTTTCCATTCTCGGTGATTTTTTTAAAAACTTTTTTTACTAACCCTGTGTTCAAGTGGTAATGCAAATATATATAGCAGCAAATGATACTATTAGGAGTAATACAAGTATTTTCAGATTATCCACCCACATAAGATTTGAAAGCGTATAGTGTTATTGTATCTACATCTCGTGCGTAGGCATTATGAGACTTTCTCTTTGAGAGCAAAAGAAAGCTCTTTGTTTCAGAATAATGAAAGCAATTAAAAACAAGAAGAAAAAGAAATTAGGTGAACTAAAGGATGATCTATATATTTTAAAATATTTATGTATCAAAAATACAAGCTGATATTTTTATTTAGCTCTGTACATCCTATTGTGAGAATAAATCTTGCCCACAAAAGTTCCATGCCCACTGTTTCCCAAGGAGTTTAGATTGAGACCTTTTTGGGTTTATTCAGGTTTTACCAAGAATCTTCATGTATGTACTGGACCTTACTGTTACTTTTTCAAAAATATGTCATGTTTGCCTCCAGATTTGTCTGTTATACAGATCTCAGTTTTGTATGTCTCCAGAGAAGAAAAGTTGGCTTTTTTTTTTTTTTAAGTCTTGTGTCATTGCCATTATTCATGTCTGGTAATTTTCACACACATGTCACAAGTGCAAGTGTTTACGTGTAGTATAAGAGTACATTTAAATGTTTACAAGTAATATAAGATCTGATATGCTTTCCCTTGTTCTTCTGAACTTCTCTGAGTGCTCGCTTTTCAGCAGGTAGAAAATGCAGATCCAGCAAGTTGATAGTCATGTGAAACTTAACATGGCCAGTGTGTCTTACCCTGAGATGCCAGTTACTCTAATGTGTGCTTGGATGTATAAATATGATCTACAAGAAGAAATGTGCACTATGTGAAATTCTGAAGTAAATTGGAAGTAAATCTGCTGAATTCAGTAGGATATATTTTTTTAAAAAGAGAGATTAGATCCTAGATAGCTCTGGGATTTTAAGTATACTCTGTATGTCAATTAAAAATACCTAGGTGTAAAAAGAATGATTGAGTAACATTTATGTAGTCAACAAGTTCACTTTGAGTGGTATAAATCTGCAATCACTGTAATATATTAATTTAATCAAAAAAGTAAATTGTGAAGTCTCCTGAGTATGGGTTCAGCCCAGTTTTAACTTGCTCCTGCCACCTTGGAAAGAGTTACTAGGACTGTTCTTGACTCATTTATTTGAGTCTTGAGCAATGATTTATTTGGATATAGTAGTGTTTAGATTATGTTTTTCTTGCTGTTGAGCTCATTTTATAGTTCTAAATTCAGATTTTAAAAGTTATTTGGAGATACTCCTACCAATGTACTGCCTAATATTTGTTAATGGATTTTGCATTTTTATTGCCTGTTGATTTTTCAGCCTGTTTTCAGTCTCATTTAGTAAAAAATGTTTACTTTGTTGCCTAAAATACCCATCTTTAGAACTTAAGCAATACAGAATTAGAGACCACTGAAAAAAAAAGCAGAATGAGAGTGAAAGAAGTATAATTTTTTCAAAATAAAGGTGCCTCTACAGCATCAGAATTTTAGTGAGGCAATATGCAGTGCCATAATACTAACTTTTACATTTAATTAATTTATTTAAATGTTCTGTTCCATACAGTTCTTTGATAACTTTCGTGGAATAAAGGAGGAATTACACCTTACATAAAAGTTTCTATATGAAAGAACTTCAAAGAAGAAAATATTTATAGAAGTGGTTTTCCATACGTATCTATTTATTTGATGTCAGTGAGCTTGCAACTTTTATAACATCATGTGTTACAGTAGCTGCTAACCAATAAGTTCTAATAAAAATACAGATGTCTTGATTGCCATCTGCACTACTTTGGAGATTCTGCTATGAATATGTGATTAACCTTCTGTCACCACTTTTCAAAATAAGGTTTTTTTCTTTCTCTACCACAAACTTTCCTCGTACCTCCACTTCCTCCCCTTTCCTCTTCCTCTGCTTGGAAATGTGCTAAAAAACCTGAAGCTTTTATGGGCATCTTGCTTGTCTTTATGCTTTAAGCTTTTGTGGAGGATAAAGGCAAGTACATTGGAATTTTATATTTCTGTACCTTTCATGTTACAAAAAACAGACTCCCCAAAATGCCTGGGTTTGAAACTGGAACAGATAATTAATTCATAAGTGGGTGTTGAAGTGGAAACTGTCAGGCTACAGCTTTCTCAGCTTTCACTTAATCATTTGAAGGTCGTTTTCTGTTGTTTTCACTGACTGTAATCCCTTAGAGAGAGTATAAAACTTGCACCATCCAGCATGGAATTCCACTCATTTAATGACTTGGGCTCTGTGTTGACTCACTTTCACTCACTGTTGTCGTTTCATACAGGAAAAGCCGTACCAGTGTTCAGAGTGTAACAAGGCTTTCAGTCAAAAGCGAGGCCTCGATGAGCACATGAGAACCCACACTGGAGAGAAGCCGTTTCAGTGTGATGTGAGTTGATCTATCCTTTTGTCTTCTTGACTTCAGTGCAATAGCAGGTCTGAATTGCAGTGAGACTACGGCCTTGCACCTATAGGCTGTGGCATAAAATTACACTTCATACGGTCTTTGATTGCCTAACTAATGAAGGGCCATTCAGGGAACTTTATGTAGCCTCTTCAATTGCCAAGAGCGTCGCACAGCCTTTTATTTTATTATTTTGGATCCCTTAAGGGTATTTTCACCATTATTAATGCTGTTTGGATGTTACAAGTTACAAATTCATGCAGATTGTGTTCCTGTATAAGTTGTGTGACAGTTTAATAGTTGGAGATTAGCTTATACAGGAAAAGGAGTTTAATTAATTACATGGAATCTGGATGCTTCAGATGTTGCTGAATGACACAAATATGAATTCAGAATTTCCAGATTCTGTTTAGTAAAATCTGGTCTGATATTTTATTCCTTTTTCTTTCTTTACTCTAAAAGAGGAGCTGTATGAAAATACAGTTTCCTACTTGAACTATTCCTTCAGGTTTCCTGATTAGTTATAGAACTGTATTTTCCCAAATCATAGTATTTCTAGAAACAACTGTAATCTCTGTCTAGTCCTTCTCTGAGAATTTTTACATTATTTTTTTTTACATTATTTTTTTAATACTTTAAATTAGTGCCATGTTTCACCAAAATTGTTCTTTAGCACAAGTCTTTTGCCAACTGCGCATTCCAGAGATTGCTGACTTTTGGGGTTGGATATAAAAAATGGTTGCCTCTACTATTCATTCATACACTGTTCAGTTGCCAGGTAACTACCATGGTCTGCTGCTTAATGCACACTTGGAGAGTGTTGAAAGTTCTGGTTTTGGTAGTTACTCCTTATTTCATCTAGACTCCACTCTGTAGATGCTGGGGACGCAGTAAATGTCACCCAGAGGTGACCGTTCATCCAGAGCTATCTCACACATTGCATGTTACCAGATGTTTCAGAAGTTACAGGAAAACCAGTAGCAGCCAGTTAGAGAAAAATGTACCTATGGGAAACGTTTATTGTTGGTTCCCCAATACTATCCCCAATATTCTTGCTACAATTTTTATCCTACTAAAGATAGCTGTAGATGTTCTCATTATTTTTATTATAATGGCTTGAGTCGTAATTTATGGCACCAACTTCCACAAAGTCTTAACTGTGGGATGAGATTGTAGGGAGTAGAGAGAGTGTGTCAGGTTACTGCAATAGAATTTCAATAAATGTCTTTCAGTTCTCTCTTTAACAGAAGGGGTTAATAGCTATTCCATTCGTTGCTTTCAGTACATGTGCCATCTTCCTTCTTAGTCAACTTCTCTGGAGTTGTTCCTTTTTCCAGCGCTTTGCATGATGACTTCCCATGTTCGTAATAGTTTGTTACTATTTTCTGGATGTTTTTTCCCCATTTCCATTGCATGTTTTAAGAGGTGAAGGCATACTATTGGCATGCCCTTATTCATTGAAGTAATTGGACAAGTCCCTAAGTCCAATACTCAGACCTATTCAGCGTCCTTTGAAGGTGAAAACCAGGCTGTTTTTTCAATGATTCATAAATGTAATCAGACATGAAGCCACACTGAAAGACAAAAGTCTTAAGAAGATTGAGGGTTTTGATCTTGTTTTCCTGCCTGGCATTAGAAACAGTCATAGAAACTATTCCACTCTTCCTTCTAAATAACATATTAACTTTTATTTCTTTATTTTTTAGTACCATTAGCATTTACAAACAGGAATTGCTTTTAGTGCCAAAGAACTGAAGAAATAAAAATTTAAGATATTACAAAAAAAAAGTATTTTATGGACTCAATAATAGACTTCACTTGACAACGCATCTCTCTCCACCCAGTATAGATTATTACATAACAGTTTTTTTAGACTGCGTTTTTACTTTAAATAGAATTTTTTTCAGAATTAGAATTTTCCAGAATTAGAAATAAAAGATGCCTTCTCTTCCTCTTCTCTCTGCTCTCTCTGTATGGTGCAGATGTTAGAGAGTACAGGTTTGTGCTACATGTGATAGTAATCCTTATACCCTGTCTGATGAAGATGTTACAGTTTGTTTATGTGACTGTTTGTGTCGTAACAAAATCATTTTCAGAACTAACTGTTAATGACTCAAAGCTCTCACATCCCACTGGTAGTAGCATAGATTGAATATTCTTATTTTAAGGTGAAAATTCTAGTATATATCACACAAAGTGAAAATAACTTAAGTATGGAAATATTTCTGTCCAGACCAGCTTGTTTTTTACTGGAAGGTCAATTGAACTTCAGTTGCCTCAGAGACAAGAGATGATTATTTGGGGGCAAAAAGGTCAGGTATTGCCTGTCCTGGTTTCTTTCCAGTACAATGTTTCCCTCCAGTCTGCCTTTAGTTGACCCTACACTTACTTTCAAATGTCAGTCTTTTCCATCCTCCCTACTTGATCAAAACTTTGATCATTTTGAAAAGATTGATTGAAGTTCAAGTGCACACTAGCAAGCATGGTTGTAAATCTATAGAATGTCAGTATTGCTTATAAAATTGAAATATGAAGCAAACTCTTAAGAAAACCCCACAGACTTTTATGCATAAGCACAGCACAAGATGCATCATATCTGTAAGTAATGATCTTATGAATTCCGTATTCTTTTTGAGAAGTTGGGTAGTAGAACATGCTAGAGCCTTGAAGGAACAACAGGACACATCATACTAGTTGTTACATGAGCATTATAAATGAAAAAAAAAAAGTACTTTAAGACTGTATTATATGCTGTTTACCTCAAAAATGAAGAGACAAGTGTAAGATATACAGAACACATACATATCTTGTAAGTGTGTGTATGCTGGATTAGCTTCCTGGCGTCCAAGAAATATGTTGTGTTTACAATTATGTGATACTTTTAACATGTGGAGACTTGTGAGCCTTGTGATGGTTATTAGATAAATGTTATGGGTTCATTTTGTGTGCTCTGTGGAAGAGGAATAGAGTATGGTACTTGACAAAAGCAAGATAAAGACCTGACCAGTGGATACTGTAAGTGACATTTGCTGTTGCATAACAAAAAGGCGACTGTTGCTTGGGTCTGAAAGAGGTAATTATACATTGAGAGTGAAAAAGTTGGAGAGTTGCAGTTGCTGTGTGAAAGTCCTTGGTATTAAATTATGTCATAAATTCAAGAATGTTCCATTGCAACAGCACATACAGTGTTCTTGTCTGGGGAAAATTATTTTGGGTACAAAACTTGCCTCTGGCATTTGCCCTTTTTACAGTCGTTGTATGGTTTTGCTTTAATTGACATAAAATACATACACTGCAGGTCAAGATTATCTTCTTGGATAGTCAGCTCTATTTGTCTGTCTTGGTTTTGAAAGGAGTCAGTAATCATTCAAGATCCTCATTGACAGTTTGATACCAGTAGGAATATAAACTTCATTTTCCTAAAGAGATGTCCTTGGTTCCCTGAGTTTCCTCTGCATGGAAGACATTTTTGTCTGGAATGAACCTGGGATTCTAAGACTGCAAGCTTGTGAATGTTCATTCTTATTTAATTATGACTCTTGCCTATTCAATTTATCAAATAAGGAGCATGCTTTCTGTTGTTTGTGGTTTTTTGTTTTGGTTTTTTTTTTTTTTTTCCTTTGCTTTAATTTTTTTTTTTCTGGGAAATTCATGCATACAGTATGTTCCTGGATGGCAGGTGAATGTGATAATATAACTGCATGATTTCAATTGACTTGATGTCTTGCCTACAGATTCTTAGCTGTTCATTCTAACTTCTCTCGACTGAACCTGTTCTTAACCTTTCCTTCCGACTTCAGTACAGGAATTTTTGTAAGAAGTGATGCGTTTAGCATGGCAGAGTCCCTTATCCCTCAGCCATTTATTCAAGTGGCAGAATGAACTGGACTGCTTGGAGTACAGTGGAGGAAGAGAAGCAGCATGTCAGATAATATAGCAAAGGAGTTACACCTTCATTAGCCAGATGTCTTCTCTTTTCTGTCCAGGCAGAGGAAGACTGGCACAATGAGGTTTCCTCTGTAATAATTATTAACCCTTCTTGCAGTCTTTAGAGCCTCTTTTCTCTCACTCCTCCCTCCTTATAACTGAGCAATTTGGACTGATTTTTTAGGAACGCACAGATGTCATTCTGGAGGTCAAGAAGAAAATATTTCATTTGAGGTCAAATTGACAGAGGCTTATGATGTTTTGTCATAATTATTGCTGCATCCCAGATAGAATATTTATTTTAAAACCCCACAATGTAACTGGGACACCTCAGTGTGTTGATATTTGGAAGACTGGGTCATTTTTCACTTCTCCCCTCCTCTTCCCCTCCCCCTCCCTTTGCATGTGGTACCACTGTTAATGTACGAAATTGAAAGCTACCAGGCAGAGTAATAGTCTTTAAGGTGCTCTCTGAAGGAGTTATTCTTCCAAAGACCAGCTCATTTATTGAGTATTGCAGGTATGTGTGGCTGTGGCCTCAGTGGTGTAACATAAGGAGTGTTATACATGCCTGAAATGTTAAGACTTCTTTTGCCTGTCTTCACTGCCTTAGGTTTGTGACCTGTCCTTCAGCCTGAAGAAGATGCTGATCCGACACAAGCTGACTCACAACCCCAATCGGCCAATGGCAGAATGCCAGCTTTGCCACAAGAAGTTTACCAGGAATGACTACCTCAAAGTGCACATGGAGAATGTCCATGGTGAAACTGACAGCTAATTATGGCACGTGCGAGAAGAATGGATCTTGCGTTCCAAAGTGCGCCATTTGCACGCGTACAAACTCCAGACTTTTCACCTGACTAGTAAGCATAGTCAGGTGAAACAACTATAGTTCTTTTGTTATTTTTCACATTTTTAAAGTATGCTAATAGGATAAAAGCCAAAGAAAGACATTCACCTGAAGTGAAATATCGCTTGAAAATAAAAAGTTGAATATAAAAGGCTTTTGGGAAAATTTTATCCTCGTTAGGAAAAAAAAAAAAAAAAGAAAATCAAAACCTTTAAGCAAACTTCACCTTCTCAATTACAGCCTCAGAAACTTAAACTTAGATATCAGTAGCATTACCTGGAAATCCTGGACATTTGGAAATGAACCCTTAGCTGTCTGCAGCTGTATTTCTGTATCTAAGCTTCAGACTCCATTAAAATTCTTTAATTTGAAACCACATGGAATTTTTTGTTCTAATTGACTGCTAGTTGCATTTAGGCATATTTTATTCAGATCTTAATTCTGTGTTTTGTTGTAACATGATTTTGTCTCATTTTGTTTACAGCTTTCTCATTACTGGATGAAACTAATTAACTTGAATTGGTTTTTGAGATGCCAAAATGTATGGGTGCAGAAACTATAGCAATCTGTCACATTAAGTATTTCTGTATGAGCATTGAGGAGGATGTATTTCTTCTGGTTACAGGAAACAAGACTGAAGTGAAAACTTTGAGCGATTTCGTTTAAGTACTATATTCATAGTCATCGTTGTGACTGGCAAGGCAAGTGGAAAGACATCTTAATAGTGGCTCGTGCAGCTACAGTTTGATTTCTTGGTGAACAGCTGTTCCCTGGAGTGTTCCTTCCTACTGAATCGGATGCCCTGGATTTCTTCATCTCACTTAACTGCCTTTGTTTTCTTAAATTCTGCTAACGAGCACTGGGAAAAATACTGCTTTACAACTAAGTAACAATCAAATTCTTCACATTATCAGACTGAGTTGTTTACTTCAGTAAAACTCTTGAAAAGAATTCCCACAGACTCTCTTGTACCACAGCTAGATAACCAAGAAGTTTTTCTGTACAAGGACAGTAAAACTGTAACTTCAGAGGGTGATTGCATGTGAAATTCCTGAGTTATCAGCAGTTAATATTAAGGCTCTGTCATTAGTAAAGTGTTCATATTCTTTTTGGACTGATGTTTTGTAAAATGAGCTTGCACTGGGACATCTGGGAAAAGAATTCAACTGCAGTGGGGACAATTATGCTGAAATGAGTAGCATAGTTCTTTATCTCACCGTAGACTCTACACAAATCTGTTTATCACATGGTTGATTTTCTGCTCTGAGAAGCAAAAAAGAAATAGCAATGGCAGCATTGCTAGCTGCTAGTGGAAATAACTAGCAATAGAAGATGTTGATATATTTAGTGATTAACACTTCCTTCTAATATTAGTTACATGTTCTGTTTTGAGACCCAGCACTGGATCCCAATAGTAATCTTTTCCAAAGCCATAAGCAGAAGACACTTTGTGTTTTTTCTCGGAAGCTGAAGATGACATGCTACTAATAGAGATAACTGTGATTACAGAGCTTACATCAGATGAACTTAGTTTTTTCTAGGAAGCCTCATGTTTTATGTGACTGTTTGTCTTCAAGCTCCTTTTTTTTCTTTTGGAAGCCTGTAATGCTCCATGACAACGAACTAACAAGTTTACAGATATCCTTTTTGTTTACAAGGAAGTTGTACACTCAGGTTTTCAGGCTCCCTTTCTTAATGAAACCAGGTCATCTGCTGCTAGGAATTCTAACCAGCGACAAGCAGGAGCTGTCACTGTTTTCAGCGTTATAGAAAACTTTGAAGTGATGTCTTCTCCTTATTTCAAAGGTCCTTTGAAACATGTTACATGTGTTACTAGTTA
>WHYT01015773.1:39122-79287 GCA_009806455.1 Tetrax tetrax
TTTTTTTTTTTTTTTTTTTGTCATATCATTCTTGCTCTGATATTGCAGTGCTGTTGCTAGAATAACTAGTGAGAAAATGCTAGCAACAGTCTGCTAGACTGTAGAAATAATCAAAATACAAGGCTTTGCAGGGAATTTCCAGTAAGAGAGGAAACTGATGACAATGTAAAGAAAATCTTCAATGAAATCTTATTGTTTACAAGGAAGGTACAAAACTCTGTTTTTCTGAATATATAATTTAAAAAGAAAAAACCACATTAAAAAAGAAGTCTAAAAAGTCTTTGAGTGCAATTCCAATAATATCTTGGTAGTGTTCACAGTATAAAACCCTCTCTTTCCATCAAAGCTGATTTTTAGTTACATGAATGTGATTCTTGCTCTGACTTTCTGACTGTTTTCTTTTCTCTGTACTGTTTTGCCTTCTCATTTCAGATGTACAGATACACAGTTCTGACAAAAAAAAAATCTGACAAAAAAAAAACGGCCTGCCTATGTAGCTCAGTTTTTGAGGTGGCCTTGTGTGGGGTTTTGCTTCACATGAAAGCATATGTAATGTTTTGTCTATTTGACTCCCTAAAGCAGCTTTAATGGCTTTGTAAAACTATCTTAAGTGAAAGGCCAGTGTTATTCCAACTCATCTTAATGAAGTTTAATCCAGTCTGCCACCTAATGACAAGATCCTTTTGACCCCACACTTGGTATAAGTAAAGATGTGCAGTAACAGAATGGCTTTTCATCTCCTTGCATCTCAAGTTATTTGCACCATCTGCTGTTGTTCCTGCATTACCTGCTGAAAATTGCTGATTTTACTGAAACAACTTTCACTGTCTGGTTCTGAAGAGACCTCAAGTGTTTATGTGGTTGGGCCTGGAAGGAGAACAGTGGCAATTCACAATTTCTGCGGGACATTTTGGATTTGATGTGGTTACTCTTGGTAAAAGTACATCTTTGCGTGTAGGTGGTGAAGGACTCTGAGGTAAGCGTAGGCTGGAAGCAGAAAAGCTACAGGAGAGAGATGTTTGTGGAACCTTAAGCAGATTTCCATAGCTTTGTATGTAATCTTATGAGAGAATATTTCAGAGATTAGGAACAGGGTACATGAGATACAGGAGGAACTCATAGTTTCATCTAAGTTGAAATGGTTTTGCATGTGAAATAGAGGGAACTGGAATTTTAGTTGTTGTAAAAGTCTTTGCAAATGCAATGAGTGTTGCCCAGGAAGACTTTACTGTTGTGTTCTCAAGTCCATTGAATATTTTCTATGATTTTAGTGGAATTCTTGGAGTAGATTGGATATGATACAAAATCTGTTTCTCTCTAAGTTTTTTGTTCCACCCCCCCCCCCGTCTTTTCCCTTCAACTTCTCAACCTTTCCTTTCCTGGCTGTCTTTCTCTGTGTTTAGATCTTTCTCCAAGAAATCTGGAAAGATGCACTCATCTATTTTCCTTCCAAGCAGAAGAACAAAAGCGCAAAATGAGTGGTGTACTCCCTGCTGATTTCACAACTTGAACCAATATTTTTCCCGGTGTTTTTGCAGCCTTCCTCCAGAGGCACCTGCCAGATCTTGATCCCTGCTCAGACTCTCACTGCTGTTGCTATGCACTGCTGTGGATTACTAGGATAAAATGTGACCTAGGAAAATGTGACTGCAAGTGGTAAAAGCAGGAATGTTTTTCTGCAGAGAAAAGTTAACACTTCCTTTGCATCTGAGTTTGTTACAACATAAGTAATTATGCAGAGTTCAAGGTCCCTAGAAAGGTATGTTCTGGTATCTGACACACCTTATAATGTATTTTTAACTTTGACGCAGTGTGGCTGTCACTGTTTTCTGCATGCTATAGCTGTTTTACTGAACTGCTAAAGTAGTGTTCTTTTTAAACCGTGGTTTTTTACCATTCCGGAGCAGCATAAATAGAGGCAGTCAGCATTGTTGGGTTCATCAGAAGAGCGCTTGAAACTGGCTGTTGTGATTTGATGTCCAAGCAGTGACTGGGAATTTAGATATTGAGATACTTAGTTCCTCTATACATTTTTAGTTATCTAATGTTTTAGTATTTCCAAAGAAGCAGCTGAATGAGACCCACAAGTATTCATGAGAGAAAGAGGCATTGTGTTGGATGGTCAGGTGTCTTGTACCTCTGGGAGTGCTTCTCTGCTGCCTACCTTACGCAACGATGAGGAGCCCATCACAGTCTTACTTGTTTATTACTGGTATTTATTCATTGTATCTTGTGGTGGTTTTTCCCTAAAGCATCTCCAGTTTGCCTTAATGCTGCTTTTCTAAGTGTTGGTCAGAGTCTACATGTGGGGAGGGCATTGGGTGGATTTTTGTGCGTATTTTTCTGTTCAGTAAAGTTAGTACTGACACCATAGAAGAACATTTATTCCGAAAACCTTCTTTCCAGCTTGAAATAGTGTTTAGATGTTACAAGAATGGTCAGCGTTTTCCTGCCAGTTTGTACGTGAAACCAAGTGTGGCTCTGCAGAGTGTGATTTTTTTTTTTTTTTTTTTTTTTTTTTTTTTTTTTTAATGGAGTATTATGAATATCACCTAACAAACCAAGTTCTCTTCTTATTTTGAAATGAACAACCAAGATTTCCTCTTTTACTGGCAGACTTCATTAACTGTGTGGCTTTTTTAATCACCAGGCACTCACCCAAAATAGCCTACACATTTTTGAAGTGTCCTTACTGGTAGGAATCATGACCTTCTCTCTGATACTGGGCCACCAAAAAGAATGTAGTAAATTTTAATGTGATTGTAACTTAGCCAGTATTTACATAAAAGAAAACAATGATCTTCTTGTTATGAAGATCATTAATGAAGCATCAGCACTGGTCTGCAAATGCTACCATGTTGTGATCCAGCTGAAAAAACAACCTTGTGTAACTTGAGTGCATTGCATAACACAGGAAGTGGAAAAACAAACTAAATTTTCAAGGGTTGTTTACATTTTAACTAGATCCGAATGAAAAGTCTACAGTGAATAGCTTTAACTTATGTTAACTTCTGTAACTTATGTGTCCTCTGAAGGAATATCTATGAGGCTGAATATATTTTTTTCTTGCCTGTTCAATCCTGGCATCTGTGGTTGCATTTTTCAGCGTGTTAATCTAATGTTTGAAACTCAAACACCATTGAATTTCAGATAAGTCATGTGGCACTGTTTCTGTTTCCGATTGGAGAAGGATATGAATGCTCTGCGGTCAGGATTTGTAGGTGATTCAAAATTTATCTTCCTTATGCAGTCAGGCATGGAACTTTGAGATTGGCTTACCAGTTAGTCTCCTGAAAGACAAAAGCACTAAGTGGCATGTGATGGGTGAACTCATGTTCCAGTAAACTCATGGAAACACAGTAATTTGAAGAACTTGCTTGGTATGTTTTATCTAGCTATAATTCAGTGTGTTTCAAGGACAGTACATTCTAGACAAACTCATCATCCTCAAATAGTATTCTTCAGTTATATCTCACTCTAAAAAGGCAGAGTTGCAAAATTCAGCAAGATTTCAGGAGCAGGCAGTCAGTCAAGAAACTCTGCAACTATTTCTTATAAGGTCTGCCATTTTCCAAGGTGTTAAATTCCCGTGAGGATGAAGTGTGTAAACAGTGATCTAAACCTAGGTTTTGGCATTGAAGTCTGAAATGCTTGTTAGCAGGTTTAAAAGTCTTCCCCTGATATTTTCAAACTTCCCAGATCAGAGATGTCTTTAGGATGTTACAGCCTGTGGAAGTTTATCTTGTTAGAAAGTTTTTGAAGGAAATTGTATCCAGGCAAAAAAAAGGGTAAAAACTGAATTTAAAGACTGAAAAATCAGAAAACTGAACAGCCAAATGAAACTGGCAGGTCTTGTTATGACTGGTGTGTAAACTTACGCGTGCACAGAGTTCAAGAGACTTATGTTGACTTTTCATTAGCTGAAGGTCTCTTTCTGTGACCCAGCTGAAGGGACTTTGCTGACCAAAAAAAGATTGCTTGGCATTGACCAGAAGATTGATACTGGCCCACATGTGAATTATTAACGGATAGGACAGACACATTGTGAATTGTATTTTGTCTCTTAATAGCAGGAGAGGAGAGGAGGGTGCTGTGCTGGCTTACTTTAGTAAATAGCGTGGAGTGATAAACTTTAAATTTATTTTATGTACTGAACTGAACAGAATTGCAAGACATACTCATTATAGTTTATTTTCTTATCATTTAAATTGATAGCCATCTAGTGAACATCAGCTTCAGTATAAAAAGAGGTGTTTTTTAGTTTGGCCAGTTTTACCAGTTTGGGTAGGCAAGAGATGGGTAAGATCTGGGTCTTGGTGTTGGATATTTTCTACCAGCAGGACCAAAGGATAGATAATGAGAAAGCATTTGACAATGGATATAATTGCTGTATATCGTGGGGCTAAAGTAACATTCTCAGCTTACGTTGTCTGCTCAAATAAACTATGTAATATTAAGTATGCATTAATATTGTGGTTTATTTGATCAACAGAACTCTCCCATCTCCCTTGTCCCTGCTCCCCAACCACAGATGCAGCAGTGGCTTTTCAATTGAGTGAGGATACCAGATAATTTATGGTTGCCTGGGGATTTGGGTTAACTTAAAATCTGGCTATGTTTTTATAATTATTTTTTTCCTTTATTTTCCCCATGTGAAAAAAATCTGGTTTTGATATATATTATTACCGTGTATTTAAGATATGTGACAATATGCAAACTGTATTTCAAATGGCGCAGCGCTGGCTAATTTCCAGCCCAGGTTAGATTTATAGCATACCAGTATGTTGTGTTGTTTTGTGTCAAATTCTCAGACTGACGTGATACTTAGTTAGTTTGAACATGCAGGACTCCTGCCCACCCCTCCATTTTTCCATGTATAGAACAAATTTTATGAAGCACAGTAAGTAGGTGAAAGACGCTACTTTAAAGGGATGATTGTTTCAGGGAAAATATTCTGTCTAGAGATATGTTGAGGTTAAAATATGTGTTCCATTATCTTGTATGTCCTCTATATTTCAGTAAAGTCTAGAGATCCTTGATGGTTCTACTAAGTGCTGTGTGTACAGGGAGAAACAAGAGCTGGATGTGAGCAGCTGTAGAAAGCATAGCTTTATACACATACATTTTCTGGTTTTTTATAACTTACATGTGAAAACAAACTTTCCTGTTTATGTTACTTCATTTCTCTGTTGAGTTACAGTTCTCTCTTCCTGACATTAATGCTTTTCTCTCTATCAAGTAAACATAATGTAATGAATTAACGATTTCATAAACTCAGGTGGGAAACCAGACATGGCAGCTGAAATGCGCAATTTCATCTTTGTGAAAATATGACGTCATTCAGGCCAAAGGTGTCTTTTTGTCTGCCATTACTTTTGCAGCAATGTAGATAAGATATCTAAATCAAATATTTTTCAAGTATGCCAGGAAAAAAAAAGTTTTTAAATTTTATTCCTTCTGCACTCATATCCTGATTTAAAGTATTTTATATAGATAATACAGATAGAAAGTCTGAGCAAGTCATAATTGAATGTGTGTGTGGCAGAAGTTACTTGGGTGCTAAGTATTTTAAAGATTATTTGTTTTTACATGTGTTCGGAATGTATATACTACATTCTTATGGGTGGATTGTGGATCCAAAAATAATTTTAACATGTCGGCCCAACTCCTCGAAATAGAAGTTGTAAATAAAAGGGAAATTTAAAAAAGGTGAATAAAGGCAGAAACTTGGATGTGTTTTAATTCTATGTATTTTTTTGAATAACTGTATTAGATTTACTGTAATTTTCTAGAAAATATGTACAAACGAAAGGGTCTTCGTAATGCTTAAATGTAGGCCCAAAACCTGTTGTTTACTGAAGCCCTGTTTAATGGCTTCCTAAACCTGGAAGGATGTTAGTTGTTAGTAATACCATTCCAGAGATGAGTGAAGTCCTGCAGCTCTTTTGTTGCTGAAGCTGCCTTACTCTTGACAAGATTGATTTTTTTTTTTTTTTTTTTTTTTTTTTTTTTTTCCCTTCCCCCTCTATTGTGCTTGCTGCCTGTAGAATGCACTTATTAGGGACATAACTTCCTGTATCTCTTGAAGGCTTGTTATTGGGAGGAATCTGGCAATACAACTGGTAGAGAAAAGCTCTACATTCAGCACAACAGTGGTTGCCACTTTCACTTAGAACAGGTACAAGGAGTTGACATCTGTTCCTTTTATATCTGGTATTTCAGTGGCTGGAGTGTGCACGCTGATCTTGGGAAACTTGGATTGAATTTTGCGCTATGATTTTCCTATTTTGCAGAGCAGTGGCCTGGAGTACAGGAGTTTGTTACAGTTTCGTATGTGTCCTGCTGAGGAGAGAAGGAGGGAGGCAGGTGCGTCACTGTCCTTGAAAGATGTTTTTTGTGGCTGTCTTTATCCCTGGAAAAGACAGGGATAAAGGCTCTGAATTTCAAAGTGGCAGAGGGATGACCCCTGAGTTTCTTTATGAACCTTTGCTTCTGACACTACAGGAAAATGGTGTCTTAACAGCCAGATGAGACGGAAAATTTTCAGTTTAAAAAAACATAGGTTGTTTTTGTACTGCACTGTTTTATTTATTTTTTGTCTTCTCCTTATGCAAGAAGCACTTTCCTCATGCTTCTCTGTTTACAAATCTGAACAAGAAAACAAAACTCTAAATGTTTGCCACACTGGGAAGTAACACATTAGGAATTAAAAAAAAATGGCTACATGGTTTGTTTATCTTAATATTAGGTGGACTTTTCTCTAAAGTACAAAAATGTCTTTTAAAAAAAAAAAGGTATTTTCAGTGCAAAATATGGTTTGAGAACTGTAAACTGCTGAATTCCTTGTATCCTCAAGTTCAGTGGGAATACTTTGGAAACAGTTATAATCTAGAACTTTGAATAATTTACTGTAGCTACTTTATTCTGTGATCTATCAGAGCCAGGCTGCAGTAGTTGAAGCTGAAGTAGCTTAGCCACTGGAACTGCACAAGAAAATAGGGGTGAGTGTATTTCAACAGAGTACAGGGGTTTGATCAAAGTTCTGTGCGTTATCAAAAGTAATTCCCTCTTGTAACAGGAGATTGCCTGCTGATACACATGTTTTTAACAGATACCAAAGCCTATTTTCTATTATTCTTGCAGGAGGATGAACTTCTGTTCAACAGCCCATCCTTTAGTAGAAGTTCAAAGAAATGTTGAGCAAATGTCACTAATCCTTTTGAATTAGTGGTGCAAGTTCATGAGGTTGCTTGTAAAAGTGATGTAATATGGAGAAAACCTATAATAACTGAACATATGCTGTATGTAAAGCAAGAAGCAACGTAAACTGAAACACTGATGTGAAATGGAGCAGCATGTATTCTGAATCCACATCAAAGGTCTGGACGGAAGGCATTTGAGACAAGAACGCGGAGCTGGTAATGTCTCTCTTTTTTTTGACTGTAGCATCAAACATGAATACATGGTATTCCAACAGTTTGAACTTGAACCTCTTAAAATGCGTTCAGACTTGAGGAGATTTAGCATTAATGCCACAGTCACAAATAATTGGGGGAATTTTGCTTGTTTGTTTGCCTCTGTGATCAAATTTACTACATTTGTGGATCTGGTGATATGCATTTAATGAAATCTCATGTACTAAACACCATTCAATGTATTTAATTTTTCTTCTGAATGGGCTAAGAGGTTGCGTGCAAGAATTCTGATGCTTATTGCAGTTGTATTAAAATGCACAAATTCATTCTACGTTAGTTAACACTACTACAAATTAGCATGCTATGAATTTATAATCTTTTTTTCTTGAACTGAGCAGAATGCATGCCCATTGAGCCTTTTGCTTCATGACATTCAGCTCTTTACTGCTTAGGTTTCTCTGTAAACCTGTGCTCATAATTAGGACAAAAGTAACTGGAAAAGGAGTGCAAAGATCTCTAAGTTAGCTCTGATTTGGAGATGCCATAAAGTGCAACTCAGTACAGTATAGATAAACTGACATTGTTGCTTGAAGTAGCAGAGCCTAGCTCTTGGCCTGAATTAGCAAACTCTCTTTTCAGGTCTTAATTTGGGAAAAGGCTGTGCAGTCTCAACTATGGTTTCCAGGTTTGAAGGTAGCTCAGTACATCATAGCTTTGACTGTTCGGTTTGCAGTCTATTCTGCAATGTGAATTCCTTTTTAATTTCCTTGTAGGAGGGACAAAACATTGTCTGCTCGTAGAAATAAAATGAGATTACATCGACTGTAAGATAGGTCCTGTTGTTGGAGTGCACGAGCAGCACAGGACAACTGATTAATTGCTTGCTTGTGCTGGATGTAACCATTTTGTACTATTGAAAAACAAGTGTAAAACCCATGGCTTACACTGGGAGGTTTTAAAGTGCTCTTCACTTTTGTACTTGTGGCTCTTTCTACGTTTCTGGGTTTAGTGGAGCTTCCAATGCAAAGCAGCTCTGGCTGGCAGCCCAGAGAGGCTATCCAGTCTTGGGTAATGGGTGAACTGGGATTCATACTGCCTTGCACTGTACCCCAGTATGTAGTCATGATATACACTACATATGTATGGACAGAAATGGTGAATGAGGACTGCCCTTGCTTAAAATTGAATATTTGCGGAACTTAAGGCATATCTACATGTAATACCCATCTTTTCAGATGTAATTGGCAGTTTAATTGAAGACCTTTGTACAATATAGCTTGTAATTTGTTTTATTTTGACTACCAGCTATGGTGATTTCTTAGAAAGTCACTCTGAAGCAACTTAAAAATTTTCTATTTCTCAGTAAATAAGTCTTTTGATACCTTCAAGGCACCAGTATTACTGTTCATACTTAAGATGAATGAAGAAATATATTCTTGATGTCCACTGGGGTCACTTTACTTTCCTCAAGTGCAGGAAGAGCACAGTGCCTCCAAAGCAGCCAAGCATTACTACATGGAGAGTATGTGTTTGGATAGCAGAACTTTTCACCCATCAGCTGTCCCTAAATACATCAGCTGGAATTAGGTGGTTACCGAATCAGTAACAAAAAAATTCAGAGGGAGACGCCGACATTGGCATAGGATGATTTCTTGTCCTGGAGCCTTCATGCGAAGTGCATGATATTCCTTCCCTCTAATCAGAAGCAGATTCTCCCCTCCCAGCTGTCCACTGTACTCCTGCTCACATTCTTACATTAGCAGCGTGGGCCAGGCAGTGAAAACTTCATTTCCCATAATATCTTCAAGGAAATCTGTGGGATTATCACCACCTGGTACCACTGTGCAGTACTCAGATGTTGTTCCACTCTGTGAAGTGAGTTAGAAAGTAAATGCAAATGTGGATGACAATTGCAGGAGCGGATGGCAGTGAGGGAGCCTTGCAGGTAGGATTTCCTGCCTCAGGATCTGGATATCTCGGGACTCTACACTTTAGTTCCTGTTCTTCCTCTGTTTATTTTCCCCCTTCATCTTTGTATACCTTTTCTGGTCTCTCTATGCCTCACTAATGTATCTTGCTCTCTTGTTTTCAAATTGTTTTCGTAACAAATGTTCAAAACTGACAAACCGAAAGTTGAATTTATTGTAACATATCTGAGTGTGCAGACTCTAATACTGGTGAGGCACACACACTGCGGGTGGGATTCAGTTGCCTGAGCGTTAAGCCCTATTGTGGTCTGGAAGATGCCCTGGGGCAGCTCACTTGGGCCTGCATTTGCCCAGAAGGGCTTGAGGTCTTGTCTCATTTGTCAGCCTCACGAAGACATTTTCACATGCCCCGAGGCAGCTGAAATGCTGCTGGACACCTATGTTTACACAACTGAGCCTCACCCGCAGTGAGGCATTGCACTCTGTGGAAAGGTTGAGAGAAAGTTTCCTGATGAGGTTGGTTGGGGTTTTTTTGACAGAAAATTGGGGTTTTATTTATTCTTTTCTGTGGTATGTGCCTTTCCTGTGGGCAGAATTCCCAATAAAAGCTTGATTGTTCAGCTCACGGCACGCACGCACCCTGCCAGAGGGGTAAGAGACGTTTTCCAACCAGTTTTGTAGCAGTGGCAGCTTACACGGGTGACTCCGCGCTCTGTTGTACGTTATCGCCACTTACAAAGCCATGCGTTTGTAATGGAATAATGTGCTGTCTGCAGGATGGTTTCTACTGTTTGTGAATCCTATTTTTTGCCAGGAAAAAAAAAACAAAATAGGAACAATTAGCAGATTAAGAAGCAATAGCAGGAATGTTTGTCTTCCGATCACGACCCTGAATTGTTGTAATATGAGTTCATTTGGAAATTGAATAATTGTGCCTTGTTTTCTTCGTGATCTTAGAGCAAGTAATGAGGAGGTAAAGAATATTTAAATGTTTTAAAACAAAAGAGAATATATTCCTGGAAGACTAGGGAACAAATTGCTGTTCTGGCCTTTTTTTTGTTCTCTGCCTTGCCTTGTGCAGTCTTTGTGGAGAGTGCATAAGGATTTATTTAGAAATGCAGCCCTCACTCCTGTGATCATCTCCACACGAGGGCAGAGGTCTGTCTGTCTATCATTTTTGCTGGGTGGGGATATTAACTGTGAAAAGATCTGGGTAACAGACAGCTTATATGTTTTTGATATTTTTTTAATGTGGTTATGGTGGCTTGTGCTTCCCTCCTGTCGCTGAGGAGGGAATTTTCAAAAGTGCTCTGTTGGCCAGAGTCTGTTCCAATTAAAGACATCAGGGAGAGACTCCTGCTTGTAATGGAAGTTGAGATTGGACAATAATAATCAGTCTTTAAAAATCTCATCATCTGTAATTTTGTAGACAGCAGGTAGAACAGTTGAAATTAAATACTTGGTATACAGGCAGCCTGTTAGAAGCTGCTAAGGAAACACGTATGCCTGAACTCTGTGCTGAGAAATGTGGTTACTGGTGTGTGCTGACCAAAAGTCTTGCCGGACGACTTTTGTTGCTGGGCAAGAATGGAGGGAAAAGAGAAAATGAGGGTAGAATATATGCTGAGAACATAGATGCTTATCTCAAAAAAAAAAAAAAACAAAACAGATGAAAATGACTTTTGTTTTGTTACTTATCTATAGGTATTCTTTATTTTGGTATTCTCTTGTCATTATCCTGTTATAATCCTCCCATCTTTTGCTATGATTTATACAGTATCATTAAACAGCATATTGGTATGTTTTTTACAATAGAGTGTTGGTGGAGGAAGTCCACCTGAGTGAACTAGAACAGGTGAAGTACAGAAAAGGTCTGACAGTGTATTTTGTTTTATCTCGTGTTATATTAGCTGTGACGTTGATTGTGTGAAGATCACACTAGCAATATTTTACCTGTAGCATAAAATGGAATATGGACCTAATATGCATAAGTAGTGCCTGTCTCCAAGGAAAAGTTAAAAGGAGAGGAAGTAGACATCCTTGCAGCACTCATGGTTTTTGCTGAAAATAACAAGATTTGTATCCATCTGTTGTATCTGTGCACTTCATATAGTATTTCAAGCCTTTTGGATGATGTTAGTCCCAAGCAGAATTTTTCTGAGAATTGCTACAAGATGTTATAAGGGCTGTTCAATGCTATCAAGTGCTTTTCTGGGACCCTGTGACAGGTCGGTTGAAGAATATTAAGATGATCAGTCCTCAGGCTTTAACAGTATTATTCCTTGAACATAGCTTTTAAAAATCAATTTATAAAATCTGTTTGACCTTTCTGTATGTTTATGGAAATGTGGTAGTGCAGTATGACAGCCATGAGGTTTTGCTGCCTTTGGAAATTTATTTAGGAAAGCTATTAGCTGGAAATCCCTGATACAGTTTCCTGTTTTATCTATTTTGGGATTAGTGTAATCAGATGAGTTTTCAAATTGGCTTGGACAGTGCCAATATTGAAATGTGTCTCGTACAGCTATTCTAATATCATCAGTATTTGTCAGCAATAGTTCCTCTTCAACATAAAATTACATTTCTAGCTTATCTGGGTCTTTTTCTAGCCTCTCTACGTACATAACAATATATATCTCAGCAGTTTCATTCATGTTATTTTGTTAGGAAAATGGGATATTTATCAGTCTATATTGGTAGATTTCCTAGCAAATGGATACAGGGAGGAGTTTTGCTTTTTTCAGCATTGGGCCTACAGATGTTTTTATTAATCGAGCTACTCTTCCAGGAACATTTTTTGTCTGTATCTGCTATCTTGAAAGGGAGGGAGAAGTGATGCTGAATTTCAGATTTGCTCAGTCACATTTATCTTGTAAAAAGTTTCTGCACTTGATTGGAAGTTGCTGTGACAAATGTGAATAAAAGAGGGAGAGATAATTACTACTTTGCAATAATGAAAAATGCAATTGCAGAGTCAGTGCTACTGGCTAAATAAGCGAAAAGAAAGCAAAAAAATGTGCTAATGCTGCAGAGTTTGGTTCTGGATGCCAGAGTTGAATTTGATCTTCCCCATTGGTATTCTAGTATAATATTCTAACCCTGTTTCATTCCAGAGAGAACTGTGGTGTTTTGATTTATGTTTTGATGTACAATCTACATTTCCCTAAGCTAAGCAGAGTTTCTGGAGAAGGGTGCAAGGTCCTTGTCATTGTTCCCAAGGCCCAAACTGGTTCTCTGCTTACAAAAGTAAACAAGGCATACTGTGGCGCTTAGGTCTTTTCTCATTAGGTTTTATGGCAGTAAAATATTACCTCTGTCAGGGGAAAAAAAAGAAATCCAAAATCCACATCTGACCACCTCTAGCCCCAACTATAGGTCCTTGCTTGGGTTTACTAAGCCTGTTGTATCTGAAGCCTGGAGCTGTTTAATGCAAAAGCTGTCAGGATTATCTTCACTGTAGCATGGCTGAGCTGGGAAGTGGAGAACTAGTTTGTCATCTGTCTCCTGAATGGCTTGCTTTGGGGAGTTCCTGGCGTCCCAGCTGGGATTTAAATCTTGTTTGTTTTGGTGACAGCTCCGTCTGTTACCAGTGGTGGCACTCTCTGGGAATCATTCCTGCATGCTCACAAGGGCTGTTTCTTCCCTGTCGTTAACTGTGTTGATGTAAATTAAGTACTAAAGCAGACCTCAGCAAAGAAGCACACACCTTTTAAAAATAAACAGAATATTCACTTGTTATTTATACTGATCCACTGTGAGAACTTCTAAAAAAAGTTGAATTAAAAAAACCTACTATCTTAGAACTATGCAACTCATGTCTCTTGTGATGAGTTGGGAGCATAGAGCATATTTGGGATGGGATTGTTGTGACAGGTGTGACTTGCAAGGCAATGTAGTGACCAAAATTTGGGAAAAGACGTTTTTGTGTTCTTTGACCCTGAACTAGTTTACACACTTACAGGGACTGCAGGCCTGTTGGTGCTGACAACAGATGGCTCAGAATATTCTCGCAGGAGAGCGTGAAGTAAAGAGGGAGATGGATAATTGCGTTCGCGCTATTGGCCCTGAAGTCCAGAGTCGTTAGCGACTGTGAAGCAATGCAGAGAAAATAGTTGACCACAATGGATGTGTAGCAATAACAAGGTGAAACTGCGTTGCCCTTTTCACATAATTGATAGAATGTTTTAAATATTCCACTCTAAATCATTTGCTTAGGTGTAAGTGAAAAGTCAGAGAGTCATTAGGTGTCTGGTAAGTGTTGTTAATTGTTACTTAGCTAGGGTTGAACAAGCTGCACAAATCTGAGGAGGAGTATCTTGTGCATCGTTTGTTTATTTTTTAAAGTTTATGCTTCCTCCCATTTGGTTTGGTCATTTTGTTGAATATATTCAAGAAAGAAATAGGAACTGTGTGCAATTGGAAGCATTTCCAGATGGGTTCTGTGTTACGAATGGTAATATACTCTGTGGGATATTTGTGAGAAGGGATACATGCCAATGTACAGAAATAAAGAGCATAACTATGGCTTGAAAGTACATGTAGCGTAGGCACTCATAGGAAATCCCTAGAATACACCTGAAGGAGTGGAATGGACTCTGAAAGCAATGCTTCATCATTGTCATGTATCATTACTGCTAGTGCCTCCCTCCAAATAAAATTTTCAAGGAGGCAGGAAACGTGGAGCGACAGTACACTAAGGAATGTCTTCGCCACGTCTCGGGCCACAAGGCAAAATTTCTGCTGGAGACTTGGGTTTGTTTTGCTTCTAATCTTATATATGTAGAGCTGGGAAACACATATAAAGGGTATTACAGAACACAGCATCAAAAGAAATCCCTGATGCGTTGGCTCTACAAGCTTCCTGCAGGGGATTTTGCGGAAACCATAGCTTCATATCTCATTGCACATGTCTAAATAAATATTAAAGACAAGCATTTTGCATAAGCTATGCTATGGTACAACAGCAAGATTAATTTATTTGCCCCTGGCAAAAGCATTTCATGGCTGTAGCCATCATCTCCAATTATTTGCTACAGTGTCTTGACTTTTTGAGTATTGTTTATCCAACAGTATTTATGCAGAAGCTCATTTGTGAGAGTTTTTTATCGTTTTTAGAGGTTGAAGTTGCTATGTGTTTAACATACATGCAAATTATTTCATAAAATGAGGGCGCGACACACTGATGAAAACTGGCTGTAAACTGCTGCTGAATTCACAACAGGGAGCTGAACTTACGTGGGTTTTAATACTTCAGATTCCTCCCCAATTCTTTATTTCCCCTGCAGCAATTTCCAGCAAACACACATCTTATTTCCCCTTGCTGAGACAGACTTAAGCATTCCCTTCCTTTGGGAATTCCCTTAGGCAGACACCCAGGAATGTGTAATTTAAAAAGAAAAGAAAAATAATAGGTAGGGGAGAAGAAAAAGAAAAATGTAGCTATGAGAGTAATCCTGCATTCATAACCAATTCCAGAAAATATAGGCAAATACAAAATGTCCTCTGAGCATAGAAACTTAGTAGGTGGGCATTTGCACTCTATAGATATTTGTGCACGTACATATTTGATAGGTAAACATATGATTTGCACTCCATATATACGTAATACTGATAGATATGTATTTTTCCATGGTGTTTTGCAACAGTTCTGCTCTATGGAGATGGCAAATGGATAAATCTCTGATTTTTCTCATCAGAAAGAGAATTCTTGCATATTTTTCTGCTCCATCAAGAAGAAAATGAGGCATTCTCATTCCTGACTTGAACATCCTTTGAAAGGAAAAGGTAATGTTTCTAGGATGTGTATGTTCTTATTGAGTTATGCAAAGCGTTGGAGGCCTTGTGCTGTTCTGTAGCTACCTCATTTCTGCCAGCAAATCCAGGAACCTCCCTTAAATGTTTTCAGAAATTAACCTCATGGCCTGTCCTCCCGCATTTCCCTTTGCAGGTCAAACGGCTGCAGGATGGGCCTTTAGGTAGGGACGAAGAAGGGCTGCCACATTCACAGCTGTGCAGATATCCTGTGCTTGTGTGTACAGAATGCTTCAAACAGTGCAGCCAGGGTGTGCCAGGGTTGGTTCAAGATGGACTGAAAATAGTTCACACCATTCCAGTGAGCATTGCCAGCCTGGGCAAACATCTGATGTTATCCTAATCAGGAGGCAGCTGGTGATTGATCATAATATAATCCAGTTTTCAAGGTCACTCCATCAAATCCAAAAATCTTGTAGGATGAACGTCAGCTAGAATTGGGGTTTTTTTTTTTGTTGGTTTTCCATCCCATTGTTTGTGTTTTCTACTTGAGGTGTAAGCAGCAGATAAAGGGCTTACAACCATGTAGAAACCTGCCATAAAGAGTTTTGATATTGATCTGTTATAAATTAATCTTTTAATATAGCTACTTTCTTTATAAACAAGGGAAGTATCTACAGAGGCAAAATGTAGGGAGAACTTTAAAACAGCAAGATTGCCAAAGGATTAACAAGGCTCTTCCTCAGCCTTGTTTGCGTGCTCAGGTTTTGAGGGAGGGTTGTTTTTCATTAATTCATCTGTGACCTGGAAGAGCCGTGGTGACAAAGATTCAAAGATTCATCCACAGTGTCATCCAAACCCCAGGGCGATGTTTGTTCTGTCTCTAACGAAGGCCAAGATATTGGATTATAACATAATCCCTGCCATAAATTTAGTGTATCCTCTCTTTAAAACCATCAATTTAGGTCGTACTTCCATTGTATTTCTTCAAAAGTCTTTATAACTGAAACCGCTCCAGAAGGCAAAAAATTAAATTTCCTGCCTGAGAAGAACTGAGAGATATAATCTGCCTTGTTTCCTATTTCCCTTCAAAAATCCTACTGTTGGATAAAATATGCCAGTTGCACTTGAGTTGGTAGTATTTGTATCATGAACTGTTAAACGAAAGTTTTAATTCATCAGCCTCTGATGAATTCTTTTGGTGGTAGGTATGTTATTTTAGAAAATGGATTTGTGTATCACATTAAAAAGAAGAGTTGTTGTCACAATGAGAAATGCATGTGCAATACCTCTGTAAGCAGATTTATGATGATGCTAGGCATGCTCCTGTTGCCTTTGTTGTTCCTTGTCTGACATGAAGAGCAAACTTTCTGACAATGGAAATGTCTCCCCTGTATTAAAGCCCTGTCCAAACTAGAAGCACTGCAATAAGTTTGTAATTAGTGGCAAACCTTAGAGTTTTTAACTGTCACTTGGTGCTGGAATTGTAATTCTTGGATGTGTATCTCATTGCTCCATTGCGTAAGACACGTGTTGTGAAGGTGATGTTCTCCTTCCAGCAAGTTTTCAGCTTGAAATAGTATGGCGGAAGCAGAGGTGTGAAGTAGTGGCACAAAATGAGTCAAAGAATGATAAAAAGATTCAGTTACTGAATCTGATGTAGACTTGCACACAGAGTGAAAAGTTTTGTTTTTTTTTTTCTAAAGTTGAAAAATTTGCAGGGTTATCTAAAAGTATTCCTTTAGTTGTGATTTTGTGAAGCAGATCTGTAAAGCAGACAAATTAAAACAAGTAGTGAACATAATGCTTTGGCAGGCACAGCTGTGGGAGAAAGAGCCTTTTTTTCTATGAGAATGATACTCCTGTAATATGGTAGGTGTTATTTTTTTTCATATTTGGTAGTTATTAATATTTCTGAAGTGGCTGAAACAACTGGCTTAGAGCTAATGTAATGTACTCTTTGAAATGATAGTGTTTTGTAATCCTGTTGTTTGGTGATGAATATTTGCACATTTCCTTGGCCTTGTTCCAGTAATTTACAAGGAGATGCTTTGTAGACAGTGGAAAACCCCAGAAAATGTCTTGGCTGGGTTTACTCAAACTGAAATAAACCTTCAATTCAAAGATATGATACATGCTATTCCTTTACCTTCATCGCATGTGACCTTGCTGTTTGATGATCTGGCACAATGCCACAGCATAATTCAATGATCCACAGAAAATCTTGATTCTTTCATGTGGAAAACAATAAAAAGCATATGGTATCAGTTATGCTTCACTATTTTTCTGAGAATTCAAGTACCAGAAATAAAAAACACTTTCTGAAGACTTTGAATTTCCATTAACCAGAAACAGTTGGTATAAATTATTTTTACTGAAGCTGCTCTACCAGTCCTGGGTAATAAAAGAAAAAATAACATTGGCATTTGATTGACTTCATAGGTGCAAAATATGTCATGCTCAGAGGGAGCATAAAATTCCGTGTTGGGCAGTGGAATAATTTTCTTGAATACCGTATTTGTCAGGGAAAAGCTTGGAAGAATGGGTTTCCTGTAGCCTTAATTTCTACTGCATCTCTACTGAGCATGGTGATTTGCATGGTCAGATATACTGGGTAATGAATATGATGAGTAGCTACAGTAAAAGCAGGAGGTAAGAAGGGAGACTGCTAGAATAATAAGACTTTTGGTGGAAATCAAAGGTGAGTTACTCAGAGGAACAGTTTTACTAGCAATGTATTTCTAAAGCATGGCTTGGATTGAGGTTTTAGAAATATCAGAGCTGTACGTATTTTGGTTCCTCATTCTGTCAGTGAGCACTTTAATTTTAAGTGACCTTATGGAAGTCAGTTACTATGTGAAGACAGAGCTTTTGTTTCTTTGTTCTTTAGTTTAAGACAGAATTACTTTCTAGAATCTAGAGCGGTTCTGATGTGGCAACATCTCCAGTCAATGGCAAACTTATATTACACTATGTTTATCTTAACACCCTCAAGATTTGTCTTTATTGCTTACTACCACATTTGGTAAATAGCATTTTTTTCTATAGTTTCTATAATAAGAATAACTCTGTAAAAGTAGTAGCGATAAAACTTCAACACAATGCATCTGGAATTGTTATGGTGAAGCAACAAGCAAGTCAATAAAATGCTCGTTAACGAGAAACTGGAATAGGAAAGCAAGTTAACTTCTGGACTTCTAAATTTTGTACATGAGTAATAGACTCTTATCCTTGTTAAATATGACTTAAATCAGTAGGGTCGCTTGTGTAATTAAATACCACCTAGCATTAGGAGTTTATGTGCCTGTAGATGTACAGTGCAGGTTTGTTAGGCAGTACTTACTACTTTGTTTTTATTTTAGAACTGTAATTGCATGAAGCAGAAAACATTGGTCTTCAAACTTGGTATAAGTCTCTCTAAATGGATTAGCAGAGGAGGTGGAATAAGTTAGTGCTCAGCAATGGCTGAAGTTCAGAAATAAGAACATGTCTTTGGTACTGCAGTTAGGATCATTGCTGTGTTAAAATATGCTGTATTCTAAAGCTGTAGTGAGAGTAGCAGTAGCACTAGAGAAATGTAAGTGGACAAAAGAACTAAGTCCAATGCGTTTGAGATAAAAGATTGTTAAATATGTTGTCTTTTCTGCAGAGGGTCTTGTAGGAGTCTTGAGCACACAAGAAGAAAGAGATCCTATCTAGGATTTTGATAAAGAATCACTGAGTGGAAATGCTCCACAATTACTTTAAAACCAACAGATTTTCAAGCTCCTGCTCGTATCAATTTAATGGAGTAGCCACTATTCTGTGTGCTGTTAAAATACTGTGCAGGTGGTGAGAGTGTAGCATGGTTTTTTAGTTCAGGCAGAGCTACAGAGGTCCTTTGGTTGAGGGTCTCTGTGCGCATCTCTTTCCTGATACGTGACCTCATGACGCCAGCTGCACAGTCCTGGCAACTCATATTGGTGGTAGGAGCCTGGATCTCTTCCTCAAAGCTCCAGGTCTGTCAGCCGGTGTCCTGTTGTTGGTCCTGTTTGGGTCAGTTAACCTCCACACCTACCTGGGTCACCAGGCAGGGGTATTGCCCTGAAGTGCTTTCACTTGACTGGGCGATCATTGAGGCCTGAAGACTTTGCGTATTCCCTCTTCTGAGAGATGGGTGACAGTGGTCTGAAGGGAAACAGTGAGTTTTCTCTTTGAGGTGTTTGACAGAGAAATTTCATAAAATTAACTGTAAATTACACCACCTATTTTCTGCAAATAGTTTTAGCTTCAGGACTGATAGTCTGATATATAAATGCTTCCACCAACATAGCCAAATTTAGTGATATTAAGAAAATCATATGTATTTGGAAAACATTAGGATTTATTTTTATTAAATAGTATCTGATAGTTAAACTGCCATATTTTTTCCAGGCTTCTTTCATTAGCGAGACTGATGACTATTACTACAAATATCCCACAGAGTATTCAATTATACTGGAAGATGGGTGAATACAACATGCCAGAAGCTATGCAAGAGAGATGATGCACATTATTCTAATTTTATGAGGTTGTAGATCTTGGGAAAAGCAGAGATTTATAATGCCACTCCCTACAATAATTAAGAAAGTATGTGTCTGATTTATGTATATGTAGTGGGAAGATAGGGTAAGTTACTGAATATATCACAGAAAACAATCTGAGAATAAAAAACGATCTGCACAATCTGTGTTTTTCTCAAGATACTTTGCAAAACTCCACATCGTTTATACTAGTCATGAGATAAAAGTTTATTCTTCAAATTGAAAAATATCTTTTTTTTTTTTTGCTTTGGTAGTCAACCATTATTTTCTTTTTTGTTTACAATGATTTGAAGGTAGCTAAAAATACATGTTGTGTTCAGTGAAAAGCACCCGTGATAAGCCATCAACATCATGTTTTGTAAATCTTGCCTTCTGAATGAGAATAGAAATTAAGTAATGTTTCTTTACTTCATACTACGCATTGGCGTGATTCGGCAGGTCAGTTAAGTGTGTGCTTGCTGGTAGTTCATAAATGCAGTTGAAATAACTTTTTTAAGAAAAAAATCTCCTTTGTCTTTGGAGGAGTTACTATTTTGATGGCTCAGGAGCAGAGAACAGTGGCAGGCTTATGTACTGTGTTGGCTTGAGTTCAGTGACAACTGTATGGATGCAGATCTTGAGGCAGAGTTTGTTAAGTCAAGTTGTTTTTCAGAATCTTTGGGATTGGACCTTGTAATTTTTTTCCCTACAGCTAAAGATTAATTCTTCACATGACTATGTGGTCAGTGAAATAGTTCAAGTCATCTAAATGAAGTATATTTTTTGTGTTCTTCAGGGTGCTTTCTTTGATAATTTGCTTTGTGCTTGTTCTAGGAGCACATAGGGAAAGAAAGCCCTCACTAAGAATAAAATGCAGCTTCTAGGGGAAATTATAGATAAAACTTGGCTGATTTCAAGAGAAAGTGCAGGGACAGTAAATTAATACTTCTTATTTTCATAACTGTTAATTAACATGTCAGGCTGTGTTGCAGGATTGCTAAGATTGTCTTATCTGGCAACGTTTTCAATGGAAAAAACCGGTCTTAAGGCTGTTTTTTGTTTTGGTTTTTTTTTCCTCAAGTCTTCTGCATTTTCTCGAAAATTCTGGTTTTTACTCTGATTTCACATCCAGTTGTAGAGTAGGGAAATCCACTGATGTTAAATAATATTAATCTGTTATCATACAGGATTCAATCAGAAAATTAAAATGGCATCATTGTATGTGTCATTTCCCATTGCTTGTATTCAGAGTGAATATCAGGAGTGGAAGTCTGGTTTTGGCTTCATTCTATGCATCATTAATGGACTGTTTATTAATTCAGGCTTTCTAATAAGTGGGAAAACTGGCTTTGTTGCCTGATTCATAGCTCATTGATATCAGTGGTGGGATTCCCACTAATGGCAGTGACCTTTTACTCTTTGTACTTCTTGCTAATCTAATAGCTTGAACTTAAAGTGTGGAAGCAGCTAACAATCTGAGTTCATGCAAGGGTGTTTAGTGGATTTTGTTGATTTTTTTTTTTTTTTCCCCCCCAACACAAAAGAAAACGAACATCAAAAAATTTTTATTTATTAGCTAACAACAAGAGAGCAGAGTGTGTGTGGGTATCTGTATATAAATATGAAAACACAGCACCTGGAGAATCAGTTCTTTAGAGAAGTAATTTAGTTTGTATGCTAATAACTTTTCAGTGTACTGTTTATCTTCTAAAGCAAAAATCTGTAGCTGGCAGATAGAGATTATAATAGTGTAGCTAAATCTTCTAAATCTAAATCTAATTACAGTTAAACAAGAAAAAGTTAATACGGCTTTGTGAGTTCATTTTCTTACATACTTCTCTGAAGAAAGAAAGCATCAGTAAATATCTCTTGGATATGTGATGAGACACTGTCAAATTTTAAAGGGATTTTTTTTTTGTGGTTTTCCAGTGGTGCTACTTTTTTTTTTTTTTCTTTCAAACTGGATAAAATCTTATGACTGCTGTGACCTACATCTGTATTATTTATTTTCTATTAGGTCTTCTACTTGTAGTATTTTTTAACAGAGAAGGGAACGTACTATGTGAAAAATTAGCTCCCTTGAAATACATTTAAATCATACAGACATATTGGTTTATCTGTATTTATGTGCCAATTTGACCACTGGCACAAGTTACCTCATGTATATGATGTGTTTATTTGATGATCATGAAAATTTCTTTCTTAGTACTGAGAGCAGTTCTCCAGGTGGGGTCATCCACCGGGGAATGAAAAAAGTACACTAAGCTGACTCTAAAGATAATATTTTTGTCATGATGTACTTGTGTAAGTATAATTCTGCATTGTTTCTTGAGGCTTTTCTTCTCTTCCCCTAATCTCAGTATCTTACTTCAAATTTGTGCTCTCGTACAGATATTCTTGGCCTGTGCCAGAAAGAGAAACATATTTGTGTATCCTGTCGTCTTCCTGGTAGCACGCAGACAATATTGCCAGGTATTCAAGACAGACTTGAGACTTTCAAACTGTTATAATGAGATTGGCTTATTTTTTTAATCACCTTTCTGTTGCCAGGATTAAGGTGTGTGTTTACAAAATGACAGAAGCAGTACAGTATTCCAAAATAAAGTTTGTATGTAGCCATGTTAAATGCTACAATGTATATTCTGTATTTGAGTATGGCAGAGAGAGCGCTTGTCCTTTCCAAGCCTCAGCAGTGCAGCTCTTCTCACAATCATGCGAGTGAATAAAGCCAGCAGTTAGAAATATTTTGCAGAAAGCAAACAAGTAGTTATCAGTAAGAAGTTTTTGTTGTGGGATCCCAGGGTAGCCCTTCACAAAAGAATGAAGCCTCCTATATGACTTGGAACTGGGATGTAAGCACACACACTTGCATGCAGCTCTGGATGTGAAATCCAGAGGACACCAAGAACTGGTAAGTACCCGTTTTGCTGCTTGTACAAAGTTACATACATACAAGCTTTTTGCTGCCTGGTATTTTTTTCTCTCTGAGCAAGTTTAGTCTAATGGTTGCAGGTGGCAGAGTGACCTAAGCTTGTATTCTTGTGTGTCCTGAGACATCAAAAGGAAATATTTGATGTGGGGGAGTGAACTGAAGAAAGACAGGAATGCTGTGCAAGTAGAATGAGGTTATTCCATGTGACTTCTTTGAGAGAGAAAATACGAAGAAGGGTGGGACTTGGAGTTTCAGTGCTGTACGAATGTGCACTTGTGGGAAAGAAGGAAAAAGTCATCTGTCATTGAATAGTCTCATCAGAACAAGTCTGTCTCATTTCTTTTATTTTCTATATGAGTTGAAAGTACATTTGGACAGCTTGAGTTAAATTCTGGGGTTTTTTAGCTGGAACAGTACAGCTAAATCTTTGTGTATTATGAATTGGTACCACTGCACTGAAATAAAGAAATCTTTGTTGATTTACATCAGCTGTTACATGTTCTGAACTAGAAAAAAAGTATAATGTAATGCATGTTGTAGATGTCCAGATCCAAAATTTTTCAAGTCGGTTCTTTAGCTAGCTTGTTTGGGGTGGCTGAAATATCCTGAGAACTATCTTAAAAGAAAACATCTAATGAGTTAGAATCAATATAGCACTCCAGGTGTTTCTGATTAGGCTACATGCTGCACCATGGTAATCCCAAGGAATGCTTGCTTCATATGTGTTCTAAACATTATAATATTTAGTATAGCTCCTTTTTTGAGGAAGGTTTATTTATGCCCCATCTTGCGTAGAGTAGAGAAACCGTAGGATATGTATAAGCAAGTGGCATTTAAACTGAGGATATACACTGAATCTAACTATGATGCTAATGATACAGGATGATACTGCTAGAAATGAGGTTCACAGCTTTATAGGGTTTATTCAACAGGACAAAAGCATCATACCAAATTCATTGATGCATGGTGAAGCTCACACAGGAACAGGCATTAAATTACATGCTACAATGCTGTTTTGGTTGGAAGCTTGGAGGAGCAGACTTTGAGGAAAGTATCTGTAAGAGACAGTGACCCCACAGCCCCTTGGAGGAAACCAGAAGCTGTTGGCCTTGAACAAAATGAATGTAATTGGTCTCGTCTTGGGAGGAAGAACTATTTTCACTGGCAAGCTTCCTTCTCAGCTTGGCAGTATGTTATGGTAAAAACTTGGAAGACTATAGATTGTGGGCTGTCTGTGGGCTGTTGCCCATCTTTCATATGATCCATCTTCAATACCACAAGGTTTTTTCTTATAAGATAGCAGGGTTACAAATAGCATTTTTTTCCTGATGTTAAAATGGTTCCACATTCTCTCCTCAGGACAAGTTGCCTCTTAAGCCAAGAAAGCTTCAGTTTGGGTGAGTTTGCCAGGATTTGGCATTTCTATTTCTGTCTGATGCTTTGCCTCCAGTCGTAGCTTTTCCCATTTGTACATTTGCATGTGAAAGGTACTCTGGGTCTGTTGCTGGTATCCTGCACCTTAGGCACTTTTATAATGGCCCAAAAAGGTATAAAAGAGGCTTTTGGCTTAAGAGATCATCCAAACTATGCTGCCAAAGCTGACCCGCCAGTGACAGCTATGCAGGAGGTCTTTGTGTCTTTACATGTTTAGCCATAACTTCAGAGCATCTCCGTTTCTCTGCTCCTAAGAGAAGGGAATGTGGCTTACAATGTCTTGTCATTGATTCCCTCTTCTGAAAGATTCCCAGGAGTAAGTGAAGTCAAGAGAAGGATGGGATTGTGTTGAGAGGAAGAGTGAGAAAAGTGTTGTGAAAGGATGGAAGCAGTGTATTGGAGAAAGGCTTTGGTTTAACCATGCCAGTGAGGTAAGAATTTACAATTTCAACCTCTTTTTATTCACCAGAGTGAAAGATTTGAAAGGAGAGTTTTAACTTTCCATTAAAACAAAAGCTTTAAGCTTAATGATCTGCATTTGAGAGCAGGCATTGGGCTGGAGAACAGGAGACACAGCCTTGCAGGCCAGTAAGAGCCTACTGAAGTAGTGAAGGATGTGCGACCACATCAGTTATTGATAAGTGTTGGTCATCTGCTCTTCAGAATACAAAGCAGAGGTGAATATTGAAGAGGTGGCATTGAAAAAAGCAATCCAGAGAGATTGCTTCTGGGGACCTTGTAAAATGAAGGTTAAAATGAAGAACAGAAGTTGGCAGGTTGCTTTGACTGTACTTTTTTATCTGACAGTAGAATTTTCAGAGGAGGACAACAGCTTAGGGGAGAACAAGAGCTTTGGGATACTCCGCCACACCAAGACTGTGCAGAGTTTCATTCAGCTGATTTAATGCTATTCTCTCTCTCTCTCTGTCTTTAAAAAGGAAAAGAAAAAGAGACTCATTTACCTGGAAGTTTGGAAAATAGCTAATAACTACTAGTTATGCAAGAAAAAGAGGATTAGAAAAGGTGTAGGGGTTATTGGTCAGTTGGGCTTTCAAAACAGAAGAAAGTTTGGCTTGCATTTTGAGTAAGATTTCTTATTTTGATTCCACAATGTCTTTGTTCCCTGTTTATTTTGGCAACTTGCTAATTAGTAATACGATGCTTGTCTGTGATGGTTTATATACAGTCTCCTACATTCTTGAGTGCCCAAAACCCTCACTGGCTTTAAAGCAGGCTTGTTACACTTGTGATTCATTACTAGGTTTCATTTTAGGCACTTATATGTAGTAGTTCTAAGGCACTGTTGAGGGAAAAACATCTGTCCCAACAATACCTCTCCAAAGAATGCTGGTGGTGTGAAACACTGTATTTATCAAACAGCTTAGCACAGTGGCAGAGTAAATCAATGCTGGATACAAAAACATGCGGTTTTTGCAAAGTATATGTTACATTAAGTACCAAGATATGTTGCATCTCTCTGCCCTCTTTTTTTATCTTGAGTGTTACAATGGTATCTGTTAGTTGTTGCATTTAAAAACCAGAGGGGAAAAAGGTCACACATAATGCTGGGTCTCATGATTGTGTTAAGCCAGCCAGAAAAATCAGATGTGTTTACAGATTAAAAATTGGGGAAAATAGCTCTTAAGGTATGTTGGCAACAATAAATTCCACTTCCTAGGTTCAAAAGGCACTTAATTGTATTCAGGAATGGCAGAGGGAGACCCATGCTTGTTGTTGAATGATAAATGGGATGTGAACTCCTGAAACGTACACCACAGTATGACAAAGTGCACCTGCACCACTATTAGATGAAAACAGATAAGCTTGCTAAGAGCTGGATATTAAAATTCCATTTTTTAAAATCAATGAGACAATAGTAATAAAAATGCCATTATAATTTGAATCAAGTCAGAATCCTACACCAAGAGTGATGTATTCAAACTCTTGGGTTTTCAGTACTTATCTGTATAAAGTAATTCCAGACTGAAAAATGGCAAATGGAATTCAATGTTAATTGTAAACAAATTAGATGAGCTGAAACAATTCACTGACAGTTGTACCCATGTTGGAATGTATCCTTTTTATGTTATGTGCTGTATTATGAAAAGAAAAAAGATAATTAGATCTATACTTTTACACCCAAGTGACTTCTACAAATAAATATACAGAATGATATGACATGATTTATTCCTGTACAGAGCTGCGAACGTAGATACAAGCACAATTACCCAAGTATCTGAACTGTCTAAACAAGTAGTTAGATGTGCCTTCTCTCTGAATTTTGACTGCAGACCCAAAAATGAAGGCTCAAAGTGGTGCAAAATACAGGTGCAAATTATTCTGCAGCTGAGACTACTGAGCTGAATGGAAATTTAAATAATAGAATAGTCTGCATCCCTTTTCTGTCCTCTTGTATGTCACTTATTTTAGACTCTTATTCTTCAGAGTAGGAAGGGATTAATACCAGTTGATCTATTTTATTATACTGTAGTTCAGTGTATTCCTTAAAAGACCAGTAATAAAACCTGAAGAGTCCAGACAGTGATATGATGCAAAAAAACCCAAACAAAATGGTTCTAGCTCCCCTGCTACCTTATTTTCTAACATATAACCTGTGTTTATTCCTGGAAGATAAGATCTGGGTTTAATTACATCCTTGGACAACCCATGCAAAATAAAAAAGAGCAGGAAGGGAGAGACTTCAGGGAGCAAAATATTTGGGTGAACTTCCCCTTGTATATTTAGAGAAGCATAGGACTTAAATTTCTCTGAAATATAAGCTGACTTTTCTTCCTCTCCCCAGAGAACCCATGAGCAACTGGTATGTAAAAGCACTAAGTAATATATTCAGGTGTTTAATCCACAGCGTTTCAGAGCACATGGCACTTCACTTGCACTGATGTTTTATCTCTGAAAAGCTATGCAAGAAATTAATTTAAGCCATGAGAGTTCTTGAGCATACCTGTATCACTCTGAAAAATGTGTTTTCCAAAATGACTGTAGGCTAGTAAACTGCCAGTAACTCCCAATAGGCTACGTAACCATTCCAGCCAGTGAGCTAAGCTCCAGGGCACCCAAGACAGGCAAGTACAGAAATCTTTGTCTCCTCAGACCCACGAAAGATATCTGTGCTAACCCCAGAAATCTCTTCTGCTCAGCAAGAGTAAAGTTGTTACATCAACCTGCATCCCGAAGCGATACAGATTTGGACTGACAGATCTTCGGCCATTTCTTGTGTCAGAGGTATGCCAGGAAAAATTGTAAATCCTTTCAGCCAGAGAACCATGTGTTCTATGCAAATGAGAGCAAATAGTTCTGGTGTTAATCATCTCACTTGTCATTGAACAAAACAATGCTTTTGAGGCTTGTTCAGAAATTTCTGTCACATCAAAATGCAAACTTTGCTGGCTCTGCTTACCTGTGTAGTGTTCTTTTCATATGTACACGTAAACAGGATTGCCTTGACTCAAGATCGAACAAATATAAGCAGATTTAGTGGAAGTCCCTTGGAAAAAAGTGTTGAAACCAGACTTCTTTAATAATTTTGAAAATAACTTGCTAGGCGAATGTACCAAAACTTCGGAAACATTAGCAGTCACTAACAGAAGACTGCCCTTGCAGTATGTAACAGCAAGCTGTGCTTTTAGCTCTGAGTCTTGCCTGGCTCTGGCACAACTGGTAGACCTCCCAGTCTACTATTTCTGTCACCTTTAGTCAGTTTGCAGTACAGATGTTGCCTTATTTTTGAGATCCAAACCAAACACAATTGAAAAAGCGAAGGGTGTTCTTTCTGAAGATTGAAGAGGTTTACATCTACATTGCTCTTTTTCTTTAGGATGAGCAAAGCATTTTATTAGCTTTAAATAGCAATGCTTTGTGTCTGTCACCCTACCTGTCATTGTCTGATTGTTAGGGTTTGTATGTTTGGTTAGTAACACATGCTCATTTGCCTGATTAGCACTATGCTTTAATTTCATTTAATAAGTATATTTTGGAGTCAGAATGATCTTCATTAACCAGAATAGTTTAACTTTGCTATGTAGAATTAATTAAGATGAAGACTGTCAAATGAAATGTAAAAAATAATCAGTGGTTCTCATTAAGAGATAATAACAAGATTTTTTTTTTTTTGTTTATCAGTTTTGTTTTGGTCCCAGCATCAGATGTTAAGAGCTATTACATGTTGTGAACATTCATTTTAATACATTTTGATCTCAACTGGCACCATGCAAATAAATAAAATCCTTAACCTTCTTTTGACAACCAATAATTAAGAGTGCAAATTAAATACTGAAAAAGAGCTTTAAGAATAGGTAGCTAATTTAGGAATACATCAGGAGTTTGAGATATGAAAGATTAGCTGAAGCAGTGTCTGTTAGAACTTAATGACTGTCTCCAAGAGCTGAGTCAGTCCTGATAAAATTTTGGGGGATTTGAGACAAGCAAATAAAGGAAGCACTGTTAAGAGGGAGGAAAAGGAAGACCTGGGGAACTGTAGTCATCAAAGAATTGACTACTTTCATTTCCCCTTCAGAATGTCCTACTTTGGGAATCTAACCACCACTTTTGTCTTGTTCTCTGCACATCACAGTACTACACCTGGAGTTGCTCAGCCCATTCCCTCTCTGCCTGTACTAGATTCACCTACTTTGGTGTCTAAAGCTTCTTACTAAGGTCTAGTGGAATATACATGGGCAGCAAGGCCGTGTAACTGTAACATAGATGTCAACTGGAACGGTATTTCAGGTGGGGACCTAAGGATGTGACTTAGACTATGGAAGTGAGGACGGCAGACAAATTGGTGAAATGGTCTTAAATAAATGCATGAGATTCAATGCACAAATACAAATTACAACAGTAGGGAAGGAGACGTAATGTACAAGTGTAAGCAAGCAATGATGCTGTGAAGGATGGAAAGGAGGTTTTAATGGGTCAAAAAAATCAGTGAATCAAGTGATGCTGTTGCAAAAAAAAACCAAACCAAAACAAAAAAAACCCTAAAAACAACCCCACAAAACTTTCTGGAGTATGTTAGTAGATATGTGATTTGTCAGAATGTATGTGTAACTGTGCTCGGTAGTACTAGAAGCTTATTGGGATTATGGTGTGTAAGCAGATTTAAGGTAGAGAAGTCAGAGTTCAGAAGAGAGTGTCAGGACAATAAGGGATTTAGAAAAAGTGGAAGATTATTTGTTTTGTAAAGGATAGAAGACTTAGTCCAACTTTTCTCTTATGATAAAGATGGATGTAAGAGGAATGGTGCTGACTGATTCTGCATGTCCCCTAGGGATAGGACAAGAAGTAGTTTGCGGGGAAAAGACACTTTGTCGGGAAGAGCTGATCTTCCAAAACAGACAGCTGCTCAAGGTGACTATGGAGTCTCTTCCTTTGGAGATTTTTTAAGAACAAGGCAAACAAATATCTCCTAGGAGCGCTGGGATATACTTACCCTGACTGGGGAACTACTTGGCACCTTCTCTTTGCCTGTGTACCTGTTTTCTTCCAAGGATGAGCAGAGTATGGAGGAAGGCAGTAGGCATTCATAAGGAGTACACTTGCTTCATGGTATTGCCTCAGCTAAGGAGTCAAAGTTTGGCCTAAACCACTCAAATTGAATAAAATTTAAATAGTAGTAAGATGAGAGGATATGTAGGTTAAAACACAGATGCATGTTGAACCTAGTAAAGGCATTGTGGACTGGAAAATGATTTTGCAAATACAAATGTTGATTATATTTCAAATCAGATAAATATGCAGTTTCTACGCGAGGGCAGCATCGTTTGTCTTCTGGATTTCCTTTCTGTTGTTACATTTTCAGGATTGCAGGTCAGAATAAACTGTTCAAGGAACACGAGCTTTGTGGAGTTAGAGATGTCATCCTGATTGCCTACAATTATATCCAAGAAATAGAAGTCTCACCCTTTCCAGCTTGTTTTTGGGCAGTGAGCCCAGTGAAGTAATTTTCTTTTGATTATGCAGCCAGTCCTGAATATACTAATAGATTTGATGACTGCATGCTGTGGGTATTTTTTTTTTTTTTAATTTTACGGATTTCATTCTGACTAGAGGCTATATAGTATGTTATGCTACCCATCAGACTTGGCTACAGAGTCAAGCTTGAAGAACATTGTTCTTTTCTTGCCAACTTATTCAGCCTACAGTCACTCAACCTACAACAGCTTGTCAGCTCTACTGAAAAGAGCCAAATAATACTTCACCATAATGTTTCTTCCCCTCTTCCTTGCAAAAGACAGTATGTTTCTTGAATCAGATTGGGCAGAAGTTCTTGTGATACACAGCCAAGAGCTCTGTTAATATTTCCTATGTTCACAAGAGGCAGCCTGGTCCTGTTAACCATTGAGTGCTGAAGAGAAGCCAGGAGGAAAACAGTTCTTTCTCCTGGAGTTACAGGAATGTTCTTTTCATAACACATCTATGTTGTTTTTTTTTTTTTTTTTTTTTTTTTATGAGCTTCAGCAAACTAAACATATAGGGAGATGTAATTTCCACCATTATGCTGTGGTGAAGAGAGGCAGCATGTTCTAAGATCACAGAATGAAAGGCTACTGAACTACGCAGGAGGAAAATATACTGTTAGGAATAAAATCCTCCAAAGGCCTCCATGCAACACATCACCATTGTCCAATACAAGCTGGGAAGAATCCTCATCACAAACACTCTTGGAATAGCCCATAAAACTTCGCAGGAAAAGTGCATTTCAAGGTCAGGTTGCTCTGAGCACGCTGCCAGCAACAGAACAGAAACATCAGCAAGAGGAATGAGGTCTAACAGTAGAAGTAAACCTGGCATCTGTGTTTAGGGAAAGACTGACTATCTGTAGCTCTTCACAACTTAGATACCTCTGCATTCCCATGGAGGACCATATGAAGCTAGCTAGTACCAGAATCCCACAGATGAATCCCAGGCAGTTTAGCTAGGTCACTCTTATGGATGTTGTATGCTCTTCGAGGTTGGAATGTTTTAAATTCTTTAGTAAAGGAACCCAGATCGCGACACTCTCCACCTTTTGCAGCTTCCACTTCTGAGAACCCATTGCATACCAATTTTGCTTTTGTGCATTTTTAGCATGACAAAGTACCCACCAGATCATTTTGTGTAAGCAGGCATCTTGGATTCCAGTATGCTGAACAAGTTAACGGCATAGCGCAGAGTCTGCGTCTGACTGCTCCACCATGCTGGTGATGGAGAGAAGAGCAGGAGGTGGTGAAAGAGCACGACAATAATTGTACCAGAATAGAGCAGGACTGCCATACAGACCTAGACCATTGTTACAGCTCTAAAATTAGGGGCAGAATTGTCATTAAAACTTCATATTTCAGCTTAATTTAGGTTCCCCTAGAAGAGCTGCAGATGCGTTCACCCTACAAACTGTGATGCCTGGACAAATCTTCAGGAGTTGTGTTTATCTGCATTGCCAGCTAGCCATGACAACATGTTGCTGGGAAGTTTTTTTTTTTGTGTTGTGGGCAGACAAAGCTGCAGCTCATCTCTCCTTTCTCTCCCTCCCCTGTTCTCCTTCTTTCTGTGCCTCTCTTCCCTCCTCCCAGTCTCAGTCTGACTGGGGATTTTCTTTCTTCTGCCAAATTTTCTGCCTCTCTCCTATCAAGCATTCTGCTTGCAAATTACTAGAGCTTTCTTCTGAATGTTCACTTTTCTTCCTTCTCCTTTTCTCTAGTCCTTTCTCTTTAATTTCCTGTTAAATCCTTTTTTTTGTGCCTCACTTTTTTTTTTCCCCTTTTGCTATCTTGTGCAGCTTTTCCCTACAAGTTTTTGTAATTACAATTTGTTGGTGTGTGTGCAATGTTTCCTTTTGCTTTGACTGATCCTTTTGGAGCAAATGTCAACGCAGTTTGTGCTTGCTTGTAAAAGTAAAATACCTTATGAAAACAACTCAAAAGATTTATATCCTATAAAAGCATAGAGGTGTGGATTGATCTGAATATTTTTCAAACTATATTTACTCAAAATTAAATTCTTCTTTTACATAAGCTTCACAAGTTACTGTGAAGGAATTTTGGTAGAGGAAAAAAAAATTATTTTAATAGTAAAATTTTCCTACAGTATTATGTTTTCTGCTGCTTTTCACAAGTGGATAGGAGACTTTGAAGTGCTCTGTTAAGCTCAGAGCAAATATAGCATGAGAAATGGTTTCTTCTCCGTAAATGCCGAGATATGTGTATTTTTAACACCAAGTACGCTATTATAAAAATGCTTCCTATCAGTTGTTGAAAACAACTTTCTCCATATTTGAGTAATGTTTTGTATTCATTTATTTATCTAGGATGAGGAATAGTAGGAGCACAAGAGATTTTCCTGGGAATGCATCCAAGAAGTGCTGGTAGAGGCTTTCTAGTTAATCAGTTTGTCAAAAGGAGTACTTTTTCCAGCGTGCAACGTTATTCACTTAATTTTTCATTAGGCCTTTTAATGTAAGTACTGTTAAAGCAAGCAGCTGTGATATAGAAATGTTAATTTATGCCAGATCACTTGAAAGTCCTGAGTTTTAATCTGTGCAGCGACAAATTGAACTGTAGGTGCTGCACATTGCTAAACGATAGCAGCCGTAAAGCAGCCAGGCTGAGTGAAGGCATTTGAGCTGCGTGTTCCCCGAAATGCCACCCACTTGCTGCAATCTTCCTTAAAGTTTGCTCGCTGTTCATATATCATAAGTGAGTATTACTCATAAAGGATTTGAAGTCCCCAAGCATATGTGGCCATTTCCACCATTAAAGTGGATTCAGGTGCTTGGCATGGCTGTCTCCAGGCAGACTAGCCTTAAATAATTGATAGCTGCAGGTCCGCCACCCGTGGTTCTCTGGATGTACTCAGGTTGTGTTTATAGGGGGTTTTGTATGGGCCGCTGGCTGACACAATGCATGGTAAGGATCTCACACTTTTTTATTAATGTGACCTATTTTCACGTTCTCACGTGACAAATTATGCCCAATGAGCTTTCTTACACTTACTATGATGTGATGAGAAGTTTGTACGTCAACTACGGCTGTTCTGAAAAAGCTGTAAAACTTTTAGTGTGGAGAAAGATGCATGGAGTGGTTGTACGACAGTGTGGCAAACAGATGGACAGGGTGATGCTTGGTGAGGGGTTGGGAGGGGACAGGTCAGTGCAAAGCTTGATGGTTGCTATCGATAGTGAGGGAAAGAGCTATGTCAGGTTTTAAGGTGGGACAAATTTAAGTGGTAGCAGATAAGCATCTGGCAGGTGGATTTGGATGGGGAAAGGATATGATCAAATGCTGAGCAAGGACGGCAGCTTGTGCTTGTTACATCTTATGTACATTGGTGCGGGGGAGTGAGAAAGGCAGCTTGGAAAGCCATGAAAAGTGATGCAGTAGCTAGGACAGAGTAAGGATATGAAAAAGAAATAAGTGGTAGGGGTGGAATGTAAATAGTCCTCTCAGCTGTCATGGAAGAGCAATCAGTAAGTTGAGTTTGTGGGTGGAGGCCCTGGGTTTTATGGTCCAGGTGAGCAATCTTCCACTGGATCTGCAGAATCCCTGAGGGAGCAGGGGTAAGGAAGAGGAAATGAAGACATCTCAAATATGAAGAATCATAACTTGGTGTTTGGCTACATTGTTGTCCAAGTCCATCCATCACTGTAAGAAACGTCTATAACAATCATGGATTTGTCATGAGAAAAGGCTACTATATCAAATCAACCTTCTCTGCTGCTCTGAGAGAAACAAAGCTGGCTAGATACAGTGGCTCTGACATGTATTCCCTCTTCTGATTAGAAATATTTTATAACCCACATTCCTAACAGAATTTGGGAGAAATTATTGTAACAATGTATTGTGAGACCACAGTGGAATAATACTTCAAAATGTTAAACATTTTGCAGCAGATTTAATATTGCAGCTAATCCATCAAAAATTGATCCTGAAGTCTCTCAGAAATGCCTGCTGCTGGGGTGAATGACTATAATGAATGCTAGCGTTGCCTTGCTGAATAGGAAAATGGTACTCTTAAGTCCTGAGAGCCACAAAAATAGATCTGTAATTTGTGGGAAGATGTCCCCAGCAGCATCTGATGGGCACTGATCTTTATCTCTCTAGATGATCAGTGCTGCAGTTCCCTGTGTTGAAAATAAGGTAGACATTGTTAAAGAAATACTGTAGAATAATTAAAATAGGAGCAGAGCTAACCCCACTCAGGACATGACCAACTCTACCTAAACTGCTACACATACACTGAACCTGGGGACCTGCAATTGTTCCTGGGTTTTGGCACTATTTTTGTTTGTTTGTTTGTTTACAATGATAAATGGCGTCCTATGCATATATATTGAAGAGTCTTTTTTTTTTTTTCATGCAAAAGTCACTGTGCTCCTTTCTTTAATTTTTGTGATCAAAGCAAGAAGTATCATAGAACAAGTTTTACCAACAACTCAGCAGTAAATTCCTGCTCTTAAAAACCAAGTAAAGTAGAGATAAATTTTATTTCAGGAAACGTTGCACCAAACCCAGAGTTATATTATATTTAAATAGTGAAAAGAAATATATTAATTTATGGACTGGCCAATCTAAAGGCTTGCTGATCAACAAAACAGCAGCTTTAAAGCCTACAGATAATGATGACCTCACATGTAAATATGTTTGAGTCACACAAAGTTTTGTTACTTTTCTTACAAGAGAATTTTGAGAAGAAAAAAATCTTGGTACTGAGAGCGGACAGAGCATTAGCAGAATATAATAGTTGTGATGATTTATTTCTTTTACAATGCTTTTGTGTGACACATTCTTGAAATATTAGTGAATTAGCTTTTCTCAGCTCAGCTGTTGGAACTATTGTTTTTCCTCTGCAGGCATTTTGCTGTGTCTCTGTCTGTCACTGTATGTACTCAAAAATGCGATATTTCTTCTGGCCTCATATTTCACATACAAACACAAAAAAGAGGAGTTTGAGCTGTATTTTGCTGGAAGAATTGGATTCTGGAAGGAGACTGAAGCTAGTAAAGCCAAGTGGAATCTGAGTCATTTGGGAGCTAGCGAAATCAGTCAAAATTACACAGGAAAGAAGTAATTCTACAAAATGAAGTGTAGAAACTGGATAATATAAGCAATCATTTCTGATAAGGTCCTTACTGTGTATTATTTGGATAGAGAAAGACAATGGTCTAGTTAATAGTTCTATGGGAAAAGAGAATTGAGACACCAGCGTTTGCAGAATCTCAGTGAGTAATAATTGCAATCTTTAAGCTGTTATTTTACCATTCAGGATTTTATTTGAAATGGAGAAAAAATGCTTTTGTTTACCAGTGAAGATGCATGGAATTTCCACATGAAACATTTGAGTGTTGCAGGATAATGGTCTTTGTTATCAGTGGTTAAATTGCAGGAATTGAGTCAATCTCATCCCCTAAAACACATTTCAGTTAAATTATAAGAACAGCAGTTATTCCTATTGAATTAACATGGGCAGAATTTTCAGAACTAAGATTAGGTAACCTTTGCAGGTGGAGTAAGTCATCCTGTGTTTTCTGCACATTAATATTGAGCTCTCAACAGACGTCTGCCTCTGGCCAGGACTTTTTGGCATTCTTTTCCGTGCAGCTTTTCTGTTTCTAAACCACTCATTTAGGGACTTCCCTCTTAAAGCTCATACAGGAGAAGTAGCGATAGAGAAGGAAGTGAGTAAACTCAAGGCAAACGTGCATTTTGATTATAAGTACTTTCTCATTCTGGATTTTTTTGACACAGCTTTCAAAAACCATTTTAGAAGAGAGATAATTGTTACAGTATCCAGGTAATTGTCTGGGTGTTCTGGGTTTGCAAATAAGCCTGACAGCAATGGCTATTTGACAATATATTCATAGTTTAAGAGTAAACTCAAGACTGCCACTTTTTTCACTACCCCGTATGTTTTTCTTTTTCAAATTATTACGATTTAAAGGAACATAACACGATTGTTGCTTCTTTTAACCTTTGAGCTGGCAAATAGATAAAGATTAAATGAATGATACAAGATTTCACTTTTAAATTGCAGACGGCCAGTTTAGAAACAGTGTAGAAGAATCTAGAACATGCTGCGTGTTGGGCTTGTTTCATAAGTGCGTTATAATTCTGTGACTGTTAAAGAGAAGAGAGCTATCTAGCGGTTACAGATGTCATCAGCTTTTATCCAACAGCTATCAAGAACTGTGTCCAACTTGAACAGAATGGTTTAAATTATCCATGAATAATACAAGGTTTGGGATTAAGCTCTGTAACATAGGAGGACAAATTCTGCCACCTGCTACGGCTTTACAAAATAATTTTTTGAAATACAGGTTTCTCATCTGACTAATTGAAAGTCCCATAATATTTTTAAATATGAGTAACAGCCGGAAATGTGAGTTGAAGTGATTATGCTGGGAAATGCAGTCTAATGACAAGTTGTTGTGTAGCCATGGAGGGAGGGGGAAAGGCAGAATAGTTGGCAAGTAGACATACAGGAAATCTGGTTATCAGACATATTTATCTTGTAGAAGTGAAACAAACCCTCCGTGGCCTACTTTACTATAGAGGAAAATCAGCAGTCGATGCAATATTCCATGGTAGATTGCACCAGTACGCTCTGTATGGCCTACACTCAAGTAACATTTATTTCATGAGAAACTCCAGACCTAACTGAAGTATCAGCATTTTTTTTGTTTTAAGACAAAAATAGGATCAAGACCCACTTGAACAATGGAAGCTATTCCACCTCTCACGACTGGTTTTCTGTCTTAAGTGTGAGGTACTCTAGCAAGTTCCCACATGAAAATGGAGTTGTGACTGCAAGTTCAAAGCTGTAGTAGGAGTTCATTTGCATTAATTTCAGATTGCATTCTGTCCTTTTAGGTTAACAAGGTCTTGAAGAATCACAAAACTCTCAGCTCACGTCCTGGCATGTAGATCATACAGAAATGAGCTCTGAAATACTTTCAGCTTTTCTGAATAATTAATTGTAGTGACAGATTTTTTCCAAATGAACTCTTCGCGCAAGGTATTCCATTGCATTATTATTCTATAGAGAATGCTGATTTATTTCTTTGCATTCTTTATCTTACATGCTTCTAAGCATATGCTGTTACCTTTTTTGCGCTACTTTGTATTCCCATTATTGCTTCTTCTCTTGGTTAGGCCATAGACATTGCACCTGCTTAGATATCTTTAATACCACCTCTACAAATCCCTAAATCCATTACAGATGCAAACAAGAAGTGAGACACTCTGTCTTTTGGACACCAAATTGTCATCAAAAATCTCACCATCACTTCTTCACCTGCTCATGTGGTACCCAGCTGTGCCTTGTTGGCCTTGTCTTTGCCTGTGGTATGAGATTTGCTGCTCATTGCTGTTCAGAGATGAGATTTCCATTTCTGAGAGACTCCGTGTCAATCTTTAGTTGGCCCCTGTGTGTTTGTCCAGGGAACCTAGAGAATTAGGTTTTGATGAGGGAGAGGGAGGTTGGTTGTTCTTTTTCCATGTGCAATGAAATATAAGTGCGTATTGTAAAGAAAATGTAGCTGCATAAGGAAGCAGAGTGGTTAGAGTGAAAACTTCTAATAACTTTGGAAGCCAGTATCTTTACATGTTTTACATTATAGTTCGCTGTGTTAACACTTGGCCGTAATGCTGTGCATCTCCTAATGCTTCAGAAATATAGAAACATCTGGGCTAAATAGCTTCATGCCGATCCACTGAGAAAATTCACAAAGGATTCAATACTTTTAAAGATATTTCATTTTCTATCTAGGATAGAAGGTTGCATTATGCTTATATATCGATTTATGGAACACTTGGAAAATTTTTTTTTTTTTTTTTTTTTTTTTTTTAACTTCTAGTCTTTAAGTGCCTACAGGGCACATCTGTGCTTCTTTATTAAGAGCTACGTTATGGCTGGAGCTTGTGTGGCTACAGTGTGGGAGAGGGAGCAGAGAGGTTCCATTTCCCTTTGCGTAGCCCGTCTGAAGCCTGCCAAAAATTACAGACCTCTCCAGAGCCAGGAGAAATCCTTTAAAAGAAAGATGTTTCTGCTACATCTCTCTCCTCCTGGCCAGGAGAGCTGGCTGACCATGTGGGAAAGTACCCAATTACCCTGTTGCAGCACAGCCAAGGTGCTCTGGTTTGAAGCCCCTTTGCTGTAGGCATTGCTTCCCACACACCGTCTGTCCCTGGCAGGCCCTTCTGGTTGGACTCGGCAGGAGCAGCACGTTCACTGGCATCCTCTGATCTTGCAGCGATGCTGTTCTGGGGACACCCAACTCTGTTTTGGTGTGTTTGTGTCCTGATAGTGAGAGGATGGTCTGTTCAGTGAATAAAACCTACCTTTAGATCTCTCGAAGGCACGCACGAGTCCCGCCAACTGTGTGGTCTGGAAATGATGTAAGTTGATCCCATCTAGTGTCAGAAGGGACTTTTGGTTTCCAAAACTTCTCTACCTCCCTGAAAAGTATGCATGCTGTACACTGCACTGCTAGATAACCCATATGAAAACTTAATAGCAAGCTGTTGTTCCCAGGTATGACTTTGGCCTATGCGTTGGAGCTCAGTGTTGTGTGTCTAAATGTCTTGATTTTCAGTCCAGCAGATGATGAATGTGAGGATCAGTCTGGCAGCACATAAAATAACTGCTGTTAAATTTTTATAATTGGGCAAGACTTATGTCCTTTTTCTTAAAGAGATTGCTACAGAACCTTCCTTTTTTCCCCTGGAAGTATTCATGTGCTGGGTACCTCCTTTAATTGCTTCCTTCTGGCTCTGAAAGCTCAGCCTTCCTCTGGTGTTCAGATTGGACTTTAAATGAGGCAAGAATCTGGAGAAGAGACATTTTGTGTGTAAGAGACTGGACTGTCATGATGGCCTTGTCTGCCAAGGTAACAAGTTTGCTCAAGTTAACTGCCTCGTCTGTCCCAGTCACGGATTTGAGATCTGCGGGGTAGAGGACGCAGAGCTGGATCGGTATGAGGATAACCTCTTTCTGTGTGAAGAAGAGAATGTTGTCATCATCGTGTTTCTCTAAGGTTCAGATAAAGAAAATTCAGCCATTCTTGTGTAGCATGAAGAATATACATTTTTTTTTTTCCAAGTCAGATTTTTCCAATTTTACTCACATTTGAGAGCAGTAAATTAAACTATTTGTTATGGTGGCTGTTTCCAAATAGTCTGATACAATTTTTCTGTTCTGTGTCCTAAAATAACCTCAACTGAACTTTTTTTCTTCCAGTGAAAGGGATGATTTTCACTCACTGTACTGCGTTAGGCTGATATGCTGATGGAAAACCAGTTAATGCAAAATGCAGCAGCTTAAAGGAGAAAGGGGAGAGACCAGTTGCAGACCTGGGGGCAGCAATACCAGCTTGTCACCTGGCACTGACCTGCTTGAGTAGGAATGTGAACTTTGACTCTAGCGTCCCTTCTCTCAAAGGTATGAATTCTGTGTGATATAAATAAAGAACCCTTCCTTCCTTGAGGGAGACCCTTCTATTTTGTGCTGACTTGCTCTTCACCAGGCCAGAGAAATGTAAATAAAGAGACACCAGAGCAGCAAGACATCCTGAGGGTGCTCCAGAAGATTGAAGTGGTGCCCTGAAGGCTTTTTTTCTTGGCCGTGGAAGCCTGATAGCAATTTCTGTCTATTTTGGGATAAGTAACAGAAGTAACAGGCTGCACCAGAGATGATGATGCATGCCTGACTGTATAGCCTGGTGGTGGTGTTGCTGGCATGGTGGAAACTTGGTCTCTTTCTCAGATTAGCATCAGCAAACAGAGCCTTGTGACAAATCTGCTATTTCTTTCTACTCACTAGAGTTAATGAAATTTTGAGGTCTCGTTAACTTTTGCTTTGGTATGTTTCTGTCACAGGAAGAAACTGATTTTTAGACATAGATCAGTAAGCGTTCAGGGCATTCTATAGTGTAGAGAGATAACTATTTTATTTGAATATAAATGGCTTTTCTAGGGATTGCTATCAACACAAACTCTTGTCTGATGTGCACTGTAAATAAAGTTCTCATGTACTTCTGTAAATCATGACAGCCTGGACCACTTCTGAGCGTTGAGAGAAGTATCCTGGCACACAGCACTTGGGGTCATTGTGAATTTCCCAGCCTTTAAAAAAAAAAAAAAAAAAAAAAAAAAAAAAAAAAAAAAAAAAAAAAAA
>WHYT01015773.1:79307-100460 GCA_009806455.1 Tetrax tetrax
CTTCTCAGGGTGCGATGGGATTTTCTGTGATGAGAACAAAGCGCCTCTGTCTGAGGACTGAGCTTTCCTGGTGACTAATCTGAAGCTGTAGACTCAACTCCAACAGGAACTGGTTTCTCTGCTCTGTGTTCCAGCTGCTGGGTACAGTCTGTTGACTTTACCCTCTCCAAACCTTGTAATGTGTGTACTTAAAGGAAAAAAAAGTCTCCTACAAACTTCAAAAGACGAAAGACACCACTTCATAAGTCTTCCACCTCTGAGTACAGGAAGAAAGAGCCAACATGGAACTGTGCTCAGATTTAATGCATTGTTGCCAAGTATTCAGAAAATATATTGAGGGGTGCTGTACGATTTCTGTACGCAGTGGAATATAGATGTGCAAAGCATGAATGGAGCTTCGCTTCCTTCCTGTGACTGTGGTTTGCAGTGACTTAGAATTGTTTGAAAGGGTGTTGGATAGTGAAGAAAAAGTCATTTTATTGGTAAAAATAGTTTCTCTCCTCTTCTGGTGTCATGGGCCACCAAGAAAGCACATCTCCTGGTTCAAAAAAGGCATTTTTTTTTTTTTTTTCCTTTCATCTATTTTTTTCAATCACTTCCTTTAATTCCTTCCAGAAAGAAAAAAAATAATCCAAAGCACTATCATGATTTCCTTTAATAAAAATCAAGGAAAGCAGTTTGATTTTTCTTTTTTTTTTTTTCTGCCAGATTTAGCTGCAGTACAGAATGTTTCTGGCATCTCCTTTGCTTTCTGTTGCTAATTAGCCTGGTACTGCCCCCTGTGATGACTGCTCACGTTCTGCCTTGACATCACACTGCTGCTGTAGTTTCTGAAACACCATGATGTAAATGTCTATGTTGTAGCCATCTCCCAAAGGTGAAAAGCTTGGATGTGCTACAGAGAGATACTCCTAACATCAGTCTGCTTGGTTTTCCTAGAATAGTGTATAACATGACCTGATTGTGAGTGCCAGGTTATTTCAATGGCATTTCTCATTTTTATTTTCATTGTAGAAAGAATTAAAAATGATAAGTGAGTATCTGCTGGCTGGGGGTGGTGGGGTTTTTTATTTGTTGTTAGTTTTGGTTGGGGTTTTTTGGTTTTTTGGGTTTTTTTGTTTGTTTGGTTTTTTTTTTAATCCTGTTTTGAAAAATAAAGAAAAAAACTTTTGCCTGAAGTAAATGCTAGGCAAAAGACATAGTATTGTATTTCTCTGTATTAAGTACTAGATAAGTGATGCAAGTGAACTTGTTCAGTTGGCATTCCAGGTGTTTTCAGGCTTAAGTCCACAAATGTGCTGGTAATTGGTGTATTTGTCGAGCATTCCCAAATACCCACTTATCAGCGAGAATTAATTTCTTGTTGTTTCTGCTTTACGTCCTTTTAGATGCACTTTTCTTAACTATTTGTAGTACTAAAACCAGTCCAGCATTTCAAAAATGCATGGTGCCAGGTATTACATTCACACAGGTTAAGGCAATGATTCATGAAGTAGAAAAGTATTTTCCAGGACTTTTATTGACTGTGTGTCCAAGTGGATTGCATCGTCAGCTTAAGAGGGAAATTGTGTTCTGAAAAATTGCAGGATGATGCCTTACAGCTCTCCCTTGATCTTTGGACACCTGTGATCTTGATCAGTTTTTTTCAGTTTTTTTTAGATATAGAAGGATAAATGAGGCAAGCTGTTGTATGGATCAGTTCCCTTCTTATTTAGAAATATTTATTTAGGCTTCTTTATTTTTTTTACTATTCTGCAAGATCCCTCCTGAAATTGGTGCGGTGTTTATTTGCAATGTTTTGGAAACTATTTGATGCAGTTTATTTATCTTTCAAGCAGGTAGAAATAAGGTACGGTTGTCAGCATGTTGAGTCAGTCATCTATGAGCAAAATGCTTTGTGGATGTTAGTTTAGAGACTGTTTTGCAGTTAGATGGTAGGATGTTCCTCAAAGAGCATTCTCTTTTAAGAATTTGTGTTGTGCAACAGAAATCTGGAGTTGAGAGAGAAATACAATGCCGTGTTTCCTTCACTAATTTCTTTTATTTACCTTTCAACATTGAGTGGATTCTTCATAGCTGATACGAAAAAAAATCTTTTGCTTCTTGTTCAACTGTTAATGTCTTACATAAAAATTGATATTCCAAAACAGATTTCCTGGAGAAAAGTGATGGTTATGCCAAGCTTCTCTGGGCAGCGTTGCACCAAGGTTATTCATCTAGCACCTCCGTGTTTGTGTTGAGACATGCTCTGCATTCTCTACTGTCCTAGCGGCAAGAACTTCTGTGGGAAGATGGAAGAAAGGACTTGAACGCGCTGTATGACAGATTTCACTAATACTGGTGGAGAGCCTTTAGATGGTAGTTTCACTGGAATGTTTGAAGACACCTTAAGGTAGGTGATGACTGTTACTTCAGTTGTACAGTTGGTAAAATTAAATCACGGGGGAGTTTAAGTGGTTCACCTGAAGATTGGATAATAACTCCGGAGCATGTTAAATACTAGATTCCACAGTGCTCAGCATCTGGCAACATAGCTCCATTCAGTAGAAAATGAAAAAAATCCCCGCACCGTTTAATTAGTCATGGAAGGAATAAATGTGCGTGAGCCTCATAGCCTTTCAATTGCACACTTATTTTGCATTGGTGCAAACCTGTTCTGGGGTGTGAGTTCACAGAGAGAAAGGGTGACTAAGGTGAGAAGTGTTCAAACAGCTGAGCAAACTGCACGTGCACTTTAAAATGCTGCAGGGTTTGTAAGTTCATAAAAGCCTCGTAACTGTAAGGTTTATTAGCCAGCATAATAATTTTCCAAGGCAAGTAGGGGAAGATGTGAGTCAATTACCCTTCCCTATGTTGCTTGTGCTACAGCGCTGGAGAAATAGATTGTTTTCTTTTTATCTGCCTGTGATTGACCAATATAATGGTGATCTAGAGAGTTATGTGGCTGTAAAAACAAAACAAAAACCAAACCAAACTGAAAAATACCAGCAGGAGTGATGCTAGGATGTGTTACGTTGAAATATTTCTCATTACTAATTACTATTACTCATTACTAATGCTCATGCACACAACAAGGGAGCCTTTGGGGAGTGTTTTTCTGGATGACTGTACCATTTTTTCTCATTGACTTGCAAGAAAGGTGCGTTCACACTGAAGCATATTTAGATAAATGAATGTGAAAGATGAGCAGAATGGATTTCAAAGCAAAATCTACAACTTTTCTTTTTTTCCTTAGATGGAGTCACTTATTTTTCTGATTTCAATTTTGTTAGGAGATTGACCTTCAAGAGCGTAACTTTATTACAAGAGTACTATCATTGGTGGGCTTTGATGTAGCTGGCAAGCATGATTCACAAAAAGTTTGTGTTTTACAGATACGTTTTTTTGCAGGAAAAGCAATTTTTTTCCACAAGACCTTGGAAGGATTTTATAATGTGTGTAAATGGAGTTTATTAAGGTTTTGGCAGATTTGTGACCTGTGTTAATTTATATAACTCACAATGTCTCACTGTGAGTAGTCAAGTTTAGTATTGCTGGGCTCAGGTAAAGATTCCTGGATACAATTCTCTGACCCTGACCTCAGGGACTGTATTTTCTTAGATCAGAACATGTTTTCTCTTGTAGGTGTGGGACAAAAGCATGTATATTGATCATACCAGCTACTTCTATCTGATTTAAGGTTTAATTCACCTCCCTAAAGCAGGAAACAAATGTAAAAGTGTCCGAACAGCTGCATAAGTTATATAGACATTTTTAAAATAATGCTATTTATAAGTTCATACTTATAAACAGTAAGGCTTGTTAGCCAACGCAGTAATTTTCCAAGGGAAGTAGGAGTTGATGTGGATTAATTAACTCTCTAGTGTATTGCACACACCATAGCACTGAAGAAAGTATCTCATGGAACAGTCCTGAACCACAAATGTAGGGTAAGCTCTTTTCTACTGTTCAGTGAATACAACCTCCACCTTGCATCTAAATACGGAGACTTTTGCAAGAGAATATTAGCACTACAGTTAGAGAAATGGTTGTGATAAAATGAGGGGTGGAAGCAGAGCACTTTCTTTTGTCGTAATTTTTTATTTGCCAATGAGAAACCAGAAGCACTGGATCGTACAAGCACGGTGATTATCAGAGGCCCCTGATTTAAATATGTCACAATCAGATTGCCCCAAGTCACTGATATATACAGCACCTTAATAGTCCTCTTTATTTTCCAGTTCCTGTCATCATGACAGAGTTAAATAACAAAGATAACAAGTATTTTTCTGTATATTTGTGCATTCAAAAATAACTGAAAATTTCTCCAGCATATTAACGAAAAGGCTACCTCTGTGAGGAGACCAAACCTGTTATTTGTGAGGCAGAAAAAAGAAAATTTTATATGCAGCTGGGTTTTTTTTTTTTTTCAGTGCACACTGTTACGCCACTTAAAATAAACACTATCTAGCAGAGTAGTATTAAGACAAATGTTTAGTCGTGTCAGGCCTGTTTCCTCCACTTACTTCTCAGCATGCGGTTGTCTGAAATGCAAATGGTAAGAGCTTGTGCAATTGAATGGACACGCTGATAAAGTACTTGGTGAAAAAAAAAAAAAGAAGCTCATCAGACTCGTGTGGTCCATTGCAATGTTTTGTTTACAGAAGTCTTCAACATTACTTGCAACAAAAGTGTACTTCTGACAGGAGGTTTTTTTTGTTTTTGTTTTTTTTTTTTTTAACTGTGCAATATCAATTAGTAGGGAGAAGTCGAAAAGAGGAAGGTTCAGAGGGCTGGGGGTTAAATCCAGTGATGTAACAGATCATGCACTTTCTCTGTGTTTAATGGAATAAATGTGTTTCCCTCGAGGAAAAGAAGGGACCTTTGTCATTTAGAAAGACGATTGTCAACTGAAGACAGATTTTTATCCTGGAGTTGAAAATAAACTGCTCAGCTGGGTGGATTTACCCCTGAGTAGGTTCACTTGCTGGTTTGGGAAACTAAGGGCGAATCCATGAAAGGGCTTTGGACATCTGTGACTAACAGCAGTGGAACAGAAGCTGGTGTGTGTTACACCGTGAGCTCATCTGCCAGCTGCCCTCTTCCTTGGCGTGCAACCTTCCTACACCTCTGGGGTTTCTCTTCGCGGGCAGGCTTCACTCTCCAGTTGGCACTGAGCCGCAGGCAGGTCCATGCAACGCCTCGCTGGAGCTCAGGAGGGCACCGTGGACGTTGCCTTTGGGACCAGCATCGTTACAGAAATTGAGAATGCCATTTGTCAGGCATTGTGCATGCTCACAGCATAAATTGCCTTTTAGGAACCTGTGATTTAAATGTGATAGGTAATCGGCATTCCTCGCTTGGGGAAAAAAGGGGAGCATCTTTGTTGACAGATGGGAAAAGAAAGTAATGTATCGGCTGAGTAAATAGTCCTGTGAGTCTGCCCAAGGTGCAAGGATCTCAGTGTGATTAGAAGGCCAAGAATTTAGTAAGATTTGCTTGGGACAGGAAGGAACAAGCCAAGTACAGCCCTTCAGAGTTGAGGGCTGAGGAGAGTTTGGGTTTAGCAGAAGGTGTTAGGTCCCTCTATTAATTTTAGAAAGTTTCCAGGTACTGATGAGAGACTTGACAACTGAATACCAGAAATATCAAGCCAGATTAAGCAGTCTTTGGGTCCACTTTTTTGCTTTTAACTTTCTCTTGAACATCTGTGTTTTTTACAATATATTTTTTTTTTTTTTTAAGGGTGAGGTACAATACACAATGATCCCTCTGTGGCAATGTTTCTTCTCCTTGATCTTGGAGGTATACTAATTTGAAAGAATCCTGTATTTGTTGGCTTTCATGGTTTATTTACTGACATTGCCTCTCATGCTTGTAGGAAGACCATAAGAGTATAGAACCACGAGTAATGGTTCCTTGGGGGGGACTGATGAGCTCCTGGCAGGTCGTCTCGCTGATGCCATGTTGCAGGAAACTTAGAGAAGCCTTTCAAATCATCAGGTACTTCTCCCTTTCAGGACTTGCTGCAGAGCTTCAAGATTTCCTCTGAATGGTTTATGATTCCTCTTTGTGTCCTGTGGGAGACCAGAGGCTGCAGTAAAAAGCCAGTCTTTATGGGGAACCTCACTGGTATCCAACTAGAATTAATGTACAAGGTGCCATTGGAAAAGATGGATTGCAGAAATACATGTATATAGTGGATGATAAATACAGGTGACAACAAAGAAACATTAAAAAGAGCCTGGTGTAGGAAAGCTACAGAACTGACTGAGCCGAAGCCTCCTTCGGGAAAAATGAGTGTGGTCCATCGACTTTGGTTATTCCAGCAAAGCACAGAGTTTAGTTTATCACATTTTCAGTTTGACCTAAACTTACAGACAGGCTTATTGGAGACTTCAACTATATATCAAAACAAAAACCTTGAAAATTTCAAAATTTTACTGGTGTTTTTTTTTTTTTTTTTTTTCACCTCCATTCAGTCTTTTCTGCACAAGTACATTTTTTCTGTCAGCTGAGGACATAGGCAGACAAATTAGTGTCTCTGAGCTAATAATCATTCTGGCCGGTCCCTAAACAGAAAGAGGCAGAAAGAAAGCATGCTTCATTATGTTCTTTAGAGTAAAAGGCTAATAAAGTGGGAGCAGGGGAGTATTGATATTTTTCAGCCAGAGGTTAATTCAAGTGGAGGCAGGAACGCTGGTTCTCTCAGCCACCAGTGCAGAGTGGTTGAGTCAGAGCTTTCCACAAGCCAAGGTTGGCTGCATTGTTAAGTGAGACTGGATCCTTGGCTTGTTAATCCCAAGCAGTTTTGGGTGTAGGGTAGGATCCTAAAGTGCTCAGCGCTCCAGAAAATTCACCTTAGCTAAATATACAGCGGTTAGGTGCTGGGCTTAGAAGCCAGAGAGCCTGAAGCAGCAGGTGGGAGCAATGTCTGCCTGTGGCACGCATCTCATGGCGAGAGTTGTGCTGGCCGAGGAGGGTGAGGAGGACCAGGCACGGTGGTGGCAGGGGCAGCCCCAGCTGCACAGGGCAGGAGGGAGGAGTAAGGCTGCCTGGCCGCGATGGGTGTTCCCCTCCAGCAGCGACCTGTGGTTCTTGGCAGCCCTGGGAAGAAAAGGGGTGACTACCAGCCAGAGGAAGGGTTTCTGTTTTCAGTGCGTCAGCCAGCTTTTTGTCACTGCTGCCAAAAATACAGATTTTTATTAGTGCTGCAAAAAGAAACTCTGTTCAGGGGTCTTTATTCTCAATTCCAGTTTAATTCAAGACAATATTGCAAAGCATATCCTCCAGTACCCTAATGACATTTCACAGCCCTGGGTGGAGTTGCCCTTGTGTGACAGAGTAGAAAAGGGGTCTAGGTCTTTGAGGAGTCTGATTTATTATACAAAATTTGATGCATAAATGGGCAAATTGTGGGGGTGGGAGAGATATAGGGGTAGGGAGAGGAAAGGCCTGGGATATGTGAACTGGTTTTAATAAGAGCCAGTATGAAATTTCATCCCCTTCTCAAGAATAAACCAGCCTTTTCAAAATCTCTCCTATTTTTCCAAGCTTAAAGTAAATAAGTAAATAGCTCATGCTCCCACTTGTTGGCTTCAAATGGAAGCCAGAACTGAGGGATACAAAGGAGATACAAAAGGCCATTTAATAACTTGAAAGAAAGTATTTCCAAATGGCTCAGAATGAGGTACGGTTGGTTCTTAAGAATTTCTCCATTTACTTTCTGTAGCCAGGGATAGCAGCTGAAGAATTTTGTTCACCTATTCCTACTCTTGCCATATACCAAATAGCTATGCCAAGTACTTGAATAAAGAAATATTTAATTACTGAAACTTAAATTTACATTAGTTCTAAAAAGTAATTGTAATTTTGTTACTTTCTTTAATTATCCAAGCCAAATAGGCATCAAAGAGTATCTCTCACTTTAATTTAGGACCTGATTCAGCAAGGTAATTTAATTAAGCATAAGTATAATTCACAGCACATTAGAAGTCCCACTGAAACCTACTTTTCCTGTTTTGCCGTTGTTTCCAAGCTGGTTTTATTTCTTGATGCATTAAGGCAAGCCAGGCTTTTTTTTTTTTTCTTTTTTTCCATTTCAGCTGAAGTTGTGAGCAGGGGAGAAAAGCAATTTAAGGTTAAGTGGAGAAAAATTTTATGGACTACTTGGGGAAAAGCCAGATTTCAAGTAGGAAAGGATGCGGAGGGGCAGAAGCTTGTGCGAGCTGGGTGTTTCTCAAGCTGCAGGTGGATACTCATTGCTGTACGTGGTGGTACCCAAGGATCTGCAAAGGAAGAGGTAGGAGGTGATGCTTTACTAAATACCCCAGCATCACATAGGGCTGGGCTGTGCTGTGCTTCCTCACCAGAAGTGCAATGATAAAACCTTTGCAAACACAAGCGTTAGTCATCGTGTCCTGAGTGGTGGCAGAAACCAGATCTCTGCTTGATTGCCCACCTCGCTTGCCTGGGTAGCTCTTTATGTCCTGGAGGAGTCTCTCTCTGCTTTCCCAAAAAGACTGATGAAGCTGTGACAGAGGGTTTGCCTGGATGCATTTCTGTTAGAAAGTTATAAAGAAACACTCACCTTGATGTTAGTTGGTTAAGATAGTTTTGGGATCCAGCCTGCTCAGAGTGTGGTCCTGCTCACACTGGTATGAATAACTCTATTATATTAAAGAAAATGACAACTGCATAAATTAGAAGAAACTTGGATCCTGTGCCTGACTTTTAAGAAATTTTGAGTGCAGTTTGGGAACTGACAACCATTTGGTACATAAATGGAAAACACATGAAGGAAAAATTTTATCTGTTGTTATGGATACAACAATATTATAACTCCCTTTCTTTTACTTTTAAATAGTGGTCTAGATAATTAAATACTTTGTTTAAAAGCTATTAAAATTAATGCCAGTCTTTTTAAAAATGTAGAAGAAACTTAGCTGATGTAAAATGTTTTTTATGTGAGGAAAATACCCAAACAACTTTCTGGAAGTTTAGGAAAACTTTGAACCTCTGATCTAATGACACAGGAAATGCTGGAGGACTAGCATTTTTTTTGTTTGTTTGTTTGTTTTTTTCTGTGTAATACAAGAATAATTAATTGTCACATTAAAGGAGAAGGAATATAACAATGAAGCAATTTATCAAATGCAAATACGGGGTTATGAATAGACTCCAAGAAAGCTCTTCACTTCTTGTCCAAAGAGCATTTTGCAGAGTAGCTTTCCCACAAAGTTTACACTATGTTACTAACAGAGTTGCTGGGAAACTGTGATACTTGCACGTAGAAAAATTGTTTGACTAATATTTGCATTTTTTGATTCATCAGCACGTGATTCCAAAAAAGATTTTTCTTTTTTTCTCCTTTACTGACTCACTTTTTTCTGTTCCCCCAAAATTTCAAGTGGGAAAGGTATTGCCTCCACTGGACTGGTGGTGCTTGGAAACATTTTAACTTTGTAGAGTAACATTTAAATGCAAAATTGTTACTTGAGAAAATAAATTAAGGAATAGTTCTTTAAAAATAGTACTGCTATGCTTTCATGCGAAAAAAAAAAAAAATCTTTTCAGTTGCTACCAATAGCCGTTTGGGGAATAACTTTTGAATCACAGGTACAGATATTGTGTCCTGATTTTCTACAGGAAATGTATCTAATTGTATGAATTATCTCTGTGCATTAGGCACTGGTTTCATAATTCTTAGACCTGTTCCCATCAGGTCCAGCACAGACCTTTTCTTGGTAGAAGACAGCAATTTTTTAAAATAAAAGTAGTTTGTGGATTTGTAACCTTGGAGGGCTTTGTGTTTTAGCCATCTGGGGTGGCAAGGAACCACTGGCCTCCCTTGAGTGGGCAAGGGATGCGCTGTGAAAACTGAACTGGAAAAGAAAAAGGTTGGTTTTTTTTTTTTGGTTTTTTTTTTTTTAATTTTTATATTTGAGCTTTAATAAGCCTTACTACTACAGCAAAAAATTTGTCATATAAATAAAGATGAAATTGTACATATACACGTAAGTGCTGTTGAAATACAAGTTGATTGAGGAGAAAGGGAGTGCACCTCAATTGTCCTTACAGTAGCTAACATGGACCACAGTGTGTAGTGGGACAAAATATTTAGCTTTTTGGGATGGTTTAATTGTACTATGAATATGCCCAAAATCTGCAGCTGGGTAGCTGAAGTAGCAGTGTCAGGATCTTTCTGAATGACTTGTTTTCAGTGAACTCAAACATCTGTGTTGTTTTTGTTCATGGTAGCAGCTCTTCTGTAATTTTACCTTTTCGCCTTTATCTGTAAATGTAATTTTTCTTGGATTATCTGCCACCTTATTTTTTTATTAGGTCCTTATCCTGTGAGAGGAGCAAACTTACTTGCATCTTATTACCATCCCCAAGTTCTGAGACCCTGAATGTGCTATGCAGGATGATTAACAGTGCTTGTCAAAAATGCCACTCATCTGTTTCTCACTTGCCCTCCAGATTTAGCCTCTGCTGTGGTAACTAGCAGAGGAGCACTAAATGTGCACATCCCTGTTTGTTCCTGGATGCCTTGACTTTTGCATTTTGCTGCTTTGTATTTAAATAAGCTCTAGATACTTTCCAGTCACATTCAGCGTACTTCCTCTGTTTTTCCAGAGCAGGTGATCTGTCAGTGGTAGCTCTGTCAGTCGTAAATTAGTTTAACTGAATTTTTTGTTTAATTTGCAGCACCTTTTTTTCTGAAACCTGGTCAGTGTGTGGAAACTGCCAGATCACTCCTGTTTCTTTAGCTGCTTCTAGTGGAGAAGTGCAGCGTGTTTCTGAGTCAGCAAAGGGAACACAGCACACTTCCAAACAGCCAGAGGAGCAGGCTTGGGGAAAAAAAGACAGGCAAACCACTAATGAGCTAATAACAGTAAACAGAAAGGAGGAAGATCAAAGCAGAGCAGCTTGAAACGAAGGGCCAGGTGGACACCAGAAGGAAATGCTGAGCACTCTGGTGCTTTGGTGATGGGGTAAGACAGCTTCAGAGCAAACACTTACACGTGTACAAGGAATGTATCAGCTAGCAAGATCGTGAGGAATTTTTCAGAAAGTAGCCAAATAATATTGCACAAACTTATAAATCCTGGTCTACAAAAAGTCACAGCAGGAGCGCTTGCTGCAGCCTTGTCTCTGGCACTCCGTGCTCTTAGTGCTGTCCAAGGAGCTGGGGGTGTGGAGGAAACTATTCCTTTCTTCCTAACTGCTTTTCACACGTCCAAAGACCACCGCAAAGAGGACTGCTGCTCTGCTCCTCAGAATAAGCAGCCCTAATCCTTCAGCCTTTTCTAATAAGCTGCCTTCTCCAGACCCCTCCTTGTCCTTGTTCCTGTTCTCCAGGTTTTTTTCCATTCCATCCACATCCTCTTGGGATGATAGTGCCCACAGCTGAGCCGCCTGCTTCCCACCGCCCAGCCAAATGCAAGCATTATGCCATGTGTTTTACAGATGATACTTCTGTTTGTTTTTCCCAGAGTGGTTTTCCATTTTTTCCCAGCAGCATGATCTTGTTGACTCGTATCTGAGTTAATATTTTATAGGTTGAGGGTTGGATAATTTTTTTTTTTCACTTTTCTGACTGCTTTAAGAAAGAGGGGGGGAAAAGTGCTATAGGATCACTGGCAAATTTAGCTTATTTATCAGTTTTCTTGATGCTAAGGTTGAAAAGCCACATTCATGGAGCTGCCTGCTGATGTCATGAATGTTACTAAGACTGTAGTGGGCTATCAGAAGACTTGTATGGCTCCTTCTTTTGATCGGTATCAGGTGAGCGGTTTGTGCTTCACTTCAGGTTTGTCTATCTTTCTGGAATAATTTAAATTGTAATTGTTTTTATTGGGTCTGAAGTCAGACTTTTGAAAGTGGAGTTAAAAAATCTAGTCTTTCCTTCTGTTTGTTTCAGGAAAGCAAAAAGTTTGCAGGCCCTTTGCTGTCTGTATCGCAGCAGTTTGAACTTCTTTTCAGCCAAAACGTTATCTGTGTGTCAAAGGTTTTTTCCTCCTGTCAACAAATCTGTGATGATTGAAGGTTCGGTTTTGTTATACATGCTTACAGCTGTGTTTTACCTTGCAGGTCTATACTGAAGACATTATGTTGTGTGAAATATCAGAGAAGTCACAAGTCCTGCAAAGCCATAATTTATGTGCAGGCTGACATGCTTCAAAAGCACGAAGAGAAAAAGTGTTGTTTTTTCTTTTTTTTCATTTTTAACGCTGCTTGGAAACAGCTGAGCACTTAACCTCTGGAGACCAAACATATGTTAGTATGAAGTAGTAAACTTGTATGTTTGTTGCCCATTTCATGACTACACACTAAAAATATTTTGACATCACTAGTTAAAGTTTGATAAAGCTAATTATTGTTGTAAAAGCACCCAAGATGCTTGCTTTGTTGGCTGCCGTTCAGTACATCCCACTGAATATTGCAGTGCTTTCCAGTCAGATCTTAGAGACCATCTCATGAATGCACATAAAAAGCTGGCAATGTTTCCTGCCCCCAAATCTGCACTGGCTGCGTAAATCCCAGGGTATTTGTTCCTGTCTCTGTCATTTTCTGCTTAGGAGACACAGAGACTATATCTTCTGCACACATTCAAGTGGTAAAAGAAAAAAAAAAATCTTCCAATAGCTCATTTTCAGCTCATGTTTTGTGTTTCAAATAAGTTTGTGGATGTTGCGACAGCTGTACACTGCAAAGCAGAAGTGTGTCTTGATTTAGTCTGTGACATGATTTTGCTCATTCTTCCACTGCTTCCTGAGCTCAGCATGTCCCAGTGTTGTTTGAGAGAGATACCGAGTCAGCTGGCTGCTTTTCCAGTCAGCAGTACTCTCACCATGCCTTTCCCTACAGACAGCAACTTCTGTGTGATAAGGACAAGTTTTTGGCTCTGAGCATTCATCAAAAAGCACCATTCCTCTAATAAGTATGTTAAGCTAAGATCTCTGATCCGTGTCCAATTTGTCTCTTGCACAGCACTCTTAGTTTGCTGCTTTAACGCAGTGGGATTGGAAATAATCAGACTTTCAAACAATACCATGTGGCTGAGCACACAGTATAGAAACCAGAATGTTTGAAAATAGCATCATTATCTGTGTCGTGCAGACTGAGCAGCCCACAAGAGAGAGCTTTATATCACAAATGTAGTGGTGGAAATCAGAGTCAGTCCTCTCGCTCCCTGTCCTGTCTTTTGGGCAGTAGGCTGGACAACAGCATGAGTGGTTTAAGTCTCCTTTGTTTAACTTTTGGATTTTTTAATTTTCTTTTTTTTAATTGCTTTTGTAGCTTCTCTCTCCCTCTTCTCAACAGCCTGCTCAAGGCTGATGTTCTCCTGGTGGAACCAGATACTCGCTTTCATCCCAGGTCTGCTTTTTTCCCAAGTCCACTTCCCGCTTCAGACTGGTCAGGGGGAGCAGTGGTCATAGCCGGGCTGAGGTGGATGTTAGAAATTGAGAACAGGAGACTGGGATCTCTTACCAGCAACAAGAAAAGTCTGTAGGAAGCAGCCGTCAGATCTGGAGATCGAATGGGGACCAAATACTGTGGGTGCTGCCAATTCATGCAGAATTAGACTAGAATGGGTATTGCTAAACCCCCTCCCAATAAAGAATAGGGTTGTTTTAGTTCTTAGGACATTTAATGATGTACTGGCACATAGTAACTGCACTATAAATATAGTCTGAAAAAATATGAGCTTAGTTTGGAAGCTGCTCTCAGCTAAATTATGGGGTTTTGATCCTGACCTAAACTGATCCCACATGTTCCTGGATTCTCCCAACGTTTGAGTGCACAGTAAATCAACCATAGTTTTTGCTTTTTATTGCAAAGAATGAACAGAAGAGATTGGGAATTATATGACTTTGGCATCTGTTTGTCACATGGTTGTGGATTGTTTGATACCTTTTTAGCTTTAAGGTTTAAGTGAAGTTTAAAATGGGTATACAGAATCAAAACTAGTTAACTGGCATCAGTTTACAGAAAGTAGTCTGAGGTTCACCAAAGCATTTGTTTCAAAAATATTCAGTGCCTTTGCAGAGAAGAATGCTAGTGCTGATCTTACAGGTATTCATGTGTTCTGCTCACACATATTTTGCGTTATTGAAAACATGAAGATATAGTATCGCAGTAGTGAACAGTAAAGAAAAAAAACAACCAACTTGCTTGGTGGTAATACCCAGTGCTTTAAAGCAACAGCTGTTGCACCCTTGTATTATGCTGCTTTTGCTTTGAAAAATGTGCATGTTCAATATTTCTTTCCTCTTTTAAGGCCATCTCTTCCCTCTTCTTTGCTCCTCCTTGTTGTACCAACTTCAGTGATGTTATTATAAGCAAGCCTCTATTCTGCAGCATTGATTTTTAGCCTTCCCACCTCAGCTCTAAAGCTCTTTGCAATTTCTGTTCACAGACATTTTTTGTCATCTGATCCCTGCTCATTTGCCCTCCAGCCTTTTTTATTCTTAAGATATTTTGTCTTTGCAGCCTGTACGTGGTAATTTCTTCCTATTCTTTGGCTTCTTTTTTGCAAGTTTTTGTTTTGTTTTTGTTTTTTTTTTTTTTAACTTGGGAGTATTTTTATATTCTTTAACAGTAGTATTAAAGTATGGCTAAACTGTATTCTTGAACTTGGCTTTCCTAATGGGCTGGTGTTCACCTCTGAAACATTAGTCTTGCAACGTGGTTTTTGTGAGCTGACTGCCCACACAAGTCTGCTGCCATGTGGGCTGTAGAGTCAGCTTGTCTGAAGTCTTACTCAGTAATTACCAGGTAATAAAAGTTAACTGCCCCATAAAACCACATGGAAGAACCATGCTATTGCTGCCTTGTCCCGCTCAGCCGTCCTCTTCCTGTGTGCTGGATCTTTTTGGGCAGGGGAAGGGACTAACCAGGGTTCCTTTTGGCTCTTTTCTTTGTGTTTCTGTTATAACTGGTGACCTGGTTATGGGCTGCTGAAGTCAAGGTTCAGAGGACTTCTGTAACAAATTGGGAGCCTTAAATAGTGAATCTGAACTAAAAAGTTCCTTTTTTTGGGGGGGGAGGGGGGGGGGCAGGGCAGAGATAAATAAGCCACTCCAAAGTTACCGTCTAACACTTAATCTACTAGAGCACTAAATTAGCTGGTGTAGAGTGGTGTCCAAGGTGGATCCAAACAGAGGGTGACTTTGCAACTCACCTAAATTGACTATGACTCAAACGGGCAGAACTGGTCTTAATTCTCTAGTCCAGTAGGCATGTATAGTAGCTTTATGGAGAAATGAAAAATGTCTGGTTTCTGTCAATTTGCTAACAGGATTTATATATACCTATTTGGAACCCTGAATTTATGCTACTGTGGTTCTGTTATCTTTTATCATGTGTGTCTTCTGTCTTGTTTTTTACTTCTCAATGAGATAATAATCTCGTTTATTTTTTTTCCTTTTTCTTTTTTTTTTTATTGCTAAGTAACTGACATTTCAGTCTTCCTCAGAGGTTGCAAGTATATCCGCATAGAGTCCCTGAGAGAATTGTGGAGGAGTTTAAAAATTATATAGAAGGCTGTTAAAACGGAGGGTGGGTAACTTGGGAGGGGAGGCTGCTGAGTTGTAGAGTCAGGCAAGCAGAAAGGATCTTAGGATGTCATTTAACCCATGCTCCTGCCCCAAAGCAGAATATTTACATTACTGTTCCTACTAGATGCTTCTCTAAACTGTCTTTAACTGTCTCGAGTAATGACAACCCTTCAGCTTTATTAGGCAACTGCTTGCCCTTAATGTTAGAAGATTTTTCTTGATCTGGTGTCTAAGTGTTCCAGGTTGTCATTTATGTCACATCTGGATCCCAGACATAACCTGTTTGGGATAGTGCAAAAAGAATTCCACTTCTTTCATGCTGGTTGCACTAATTTTTCAGGAGTGGAGAAAGAGAGAAGCAACAATGTGAAAGTTGCTTTTGGAATGAAGTAGTCATTTTCAGTCCTTTTTGTTGGATTGATCGTTACGGTGCCGATAATGCTGACGGACATTTCAGGATCTCCCCTTTGCAAGAGGGATCACAGCTAAGTGTTTCCTGAACCAAAATCAAAATCCTGAGCCTTCTGCGATGGCTGCACATGGCCATTCTGCTTTCAGTTAAAAACCAACGAGCTGTCACGCTGAAATCCAGGCGAGGGAGCTGTGAAGAGGAAACACACAAGAATGCCTTGATTAATAGCATCCCTAAATGTCAATGGCTGTTTTATAGTTTTTATAAGGATTGTAGTGTTTCTCATATATAAAAAAGGACAAGATGTGGTTGTATAATAAGAGAGGCTCTTTGTTGAAGCTGTTGACTGTAGGAAAGAATCCAAGGGTTTCTCAGGCTCCTCAGTTGTAAAACTAACTAAATACATCTAGGGCTGCCTTGTGTCACTCCATGGCATCTTTCAAAGCTGTAATTAGCAGATACCTCATGAGTTGTGGCTACAGCATGTGGATCAGATGACTCAAATATTTCCTTTAGACCTCTGATTCTCTTTCTCCATGTGAGGGAGAATAATTTGGTTTTAATCTTTGGTCGTCTTGCTCCAGAACTTCATTGTATTCCAACGGTCTGTCAGACTGAGTCATCTCCAGTGTCTTCAGCAGCAAGGTACATCTAAAACAGCTAGTGGTGAGAGTCCTTGCTTCATTAAGCCTTATTTTTTTTTTTTTTTTTTTATAAGAAGTTTTCCCGAAAGCGACATTTTCACTGCTCTTCATGGAGTGTGATGCATAAAATGCAGTTGACCCTTTGACAGTTCTAAAGGAGCAAATGACAGAGTGACACCGTTACCCTCCTTGCATTTTTTAGCAAGACCGCAGCTGTTGTCTTGCTTCACAGTGGAACTTGTGAGCATAGGACTGCGCCTCGTTAATGGTGGGTGGAAACAAATCAAGCCAGGCTATATTTTTAGTTATAAAAAAGATTCAGCAATTTCACCTACAGGGCAGAGTAGGAATATTTAGGAACTAATTAATATATCTGTGACACTTACCTAGCACAACAGACCCTGCCAGAGACCATGAAGTGTGACGCCAGTAATGAGTTAGATGTGACTGAGTCTTACGAGCTCAGGTCGGTGTACCGCACCTCTTTTCCTGTCCTGACTTTGCTTTCTCCCTCCCAAACTTTGTATTCATTTGCCTGCCTGTGATGACTGAAGCACTGCACAGATAAATAAGTTTTTTGTTGTCTGTTCTTTATGGAAGATCTTTTCAAAATGACCCACTGCAACAGTCAGCATTAAATTGTCACCATTCCTAAATGTCAAAATATGCAGGGCATGTGGGTAGCACAGCTATTTGGTCTTCACTCCTGCAGAAACGCAGTATGATGGGGGTGTGGAAAGAATGAAAAATTAGGCTGTAACTGTTCTCTGTGGCCTTTGTGTAACTTCTTGAGTGGTGCCCAATGATAGTGTAGCCCTTGATCTCAGCTAGGATAGGGTGATTCTGCTTGAGGAATGTCAGTGTTGCTGTGATGTGTTGGTGGGGCAGCAGTGCTGATATAGGAACGCGATTCTCCAGCCTGCAATCTTCCAGTTAGGCTATGTGGGGTGTGCAGCAGCAAACCCTCCCATGCTTAGGTATATGTTGCACTCTGTGGGGCCAGGGAAGGTAAGGGATGGCTACAGCCATTCTCCTACCAATATCTTCTTGGACAAAGGTTGTTAACACCTCACAATGTCAAGGAAGGAGTTTGTTCAAACTCCCCAGTTCGAACCCTTCCCATTTTGGTCAGCCCACAGGCTTTCTTCCCACAGTCTTTCCTTAGCCCATTTGAAAACTTTGAGTATTAGCTTTGACAGTAATTCCATATTGACTGTGATTGAGCTGACCTTGGTTCAGAAATTTCCTAACTGCTCCTGTCCTCAGCCGCTTCCACTGTAGAGAGTAAATATTCAGAGAAAAATCAAATACTGAACTAAATCAAAGATAAATATCTGGTAGCTATTTTTCTATGCAGCTGGTTGGTCTTGAAGACTGTTCGAAGCTATTCTTTAAGAAACAACTGCATGACTTCAGATGTGAGAGCAATAGCACATCTAGATATGTTACTGCAAATAGTGCGTTATAAGCAACTTGTGTTGCATGTAACTGAAATGATTTGTTCCTGGAATCAGTGCTTTTCTAGATGTATGTGTCAGGGGACCTGAACTGAGTGTTCAACAGGTTTTGAATAAAGAAAGAAGTAGTGTGGGGGAGGTTAGCAAGTGCTGTAAGAGTATCTGCTTTATAACAGTCATGGTTGTCACAATAAACATGATTAATTTGGTCTTCATCGCCAGCCACTCTCTTAATTCTTTAGAGGGCGGCAAAGATGAATGGGGAGCAAGCTTCATCCTTCTGAAAAGCCGTGAATTTAAATGGTGCCAGTCTCATGGTTAGAGGCGCTTGACTTAATCGCGTGTGAATTGCAATCAGACCAGTGGTCCTTTTCCTAACAGTGATTTTTAATGTGCCAGTCTTATTTTTCTTTCAGCCCAGTCGTGTTTGTTTCAGTGATGAAAATGAGGACTACTTTTTGCTTTATCAAATTTGCTTTAGTCTATAGGCACCAGGTAATTCATATAAATTATGCAATTTATAGAAGATAGGCATTACTTTGGCTCCCAGTTTCTCCAAAATACATAGGTTAGTACTGATGTCTTTGAGTCTGCCCTCTCGCTACCATCCAAGCTCCTGTCAATCACTTTCACTTTTTTTTTTAAAATGTATCTTGATTTTTGATAAAATTACAGAGAAATGATGCCAGCAGACTCAAGACATGCATAAAATAAATCAGTACATAAAATATGACTGGTTATCCTCCTCAGATTTTCTCTTCTTTTGACCGTTTCCTCTGCCTTCTGCTGGGCAGCGCTGATTCATTCTTGTCAAACTGCTGTTGCTTATTTTTTTTACATTCATTTCTCTTGTCCATCAGATATTGTTTGTCTGGAATGATGTGTGCTTATTCATTAATTAGCAAAGTGACTTTAATGTATAGTAGGTCTGCCTTTTTTTAAAGAGGCTTGGGCATTACTGGGTGAAGTTGCATTCCTGTCTCTGCTCTTTGGATATCTGTCAGGTAACAATTGTAAATTTTGGGCTGTATCTAACAAGTCATCATGAAATTTGTTTGCCGATTTACACAGGTGGTCAAAATGGGCAGGTAAAGTGTTGAAACACAGTGGTTGTCCTTTCTCTTTAAAACATTTTATAATGGCAGTTTGAAAACTCTCCAAGCTGTGTGTTGAGTAATGTGGCTGTGATTAGCAGAGTTGTGAATGGCACAGCCAATTTCTCTAAACTGACAAAATAAATGATTAATACCTGTGCTTGAGAACTGACATAGGAGAATTTGACCAGTCCACTTCAATGTATAGAAAAGCTATATTCTCCACCTCAGTGGCATGCTGCTTCTTAATATAAGTGAGGATTCAATGCTGTATCTGGAGTCTTAAAATGCAGATTCAATGCAGTATCTCGTTGCTTAAAATAGATGTAGTGATGCAAAGTGTTAAATACACATCTTGCGTGGCATTTCAAATACTGCTTGGATGGGAAACTGAAATTGTCATTTATCGTATCCCAAAAAGAGAGATAATTCACAGACAATGAAAAGGGTATTAAAGAAAAGGGTACGTGATTTGGTTGTGCTTCACAAGTAAAACCCAGGGTTACATGAATGCCCAAGGGACACTACAAATGCATCTGGTGGCAATGCTAGAGCCAAACACTTGGTCTCCAGCATACCCTCCTAGTCCTGGATCTTCTATCGTGAATATACTGGAAACAGCATGCCTGGTATGGGAAGATGACAATGATTTGCTGTACCATCTAAAGTTTTGGTGATGTGAGGGTTTTCTGGGTTTTATTACTCTTATGCAAAACTTTATAACTAACTCAAGTGACTGCTGGGAACACAAGTTTCCATGAATCATAAAGTAGCTAAATATCTTCTGCTAGTAAGATAGCCTGCTGGGAACACAACAGCATAAACTGCCTGAGCATCCCTACTCCACCAGAGCTCACAACTTGCAAAGTAAATGGGTATAGTCAGGCAAAGCTGGAAATAGCCCAAGAGGCGCGTGGCATGACCAGACACTTTCCATGAAAGCCTTCTACCTCTTAGTGAAGTCCTTGGACAAAAACGGTTGTAATATTCCATCCTTTTTCTTCCAAAGAGGTGACTCATGTCTGGGATCCTGCAACTTTTCCTAAAAGGGAAAGACTGAAACTTCCTGCTGTTGTAGAAGAACCGAATTGAATGTTTTTCCTCACTTCAGACCAGCATTTTTAACTGAAAAAGAAAACTGGCAGATAGTCTCTCAGTTTTCTGTCATGACATTCCAGACTATTAAAAACAACAAAGTCTGTTTCTGAGTTACAAGGCAGGACGTGGATAAATGACACGATTGTGTTTGCAGATGAATAGAGGAGTTGACTTTTAGGTCTTTTCAACTTGCTTGCGATGACTGATGTCAAGTTAGTATACAAAAAATATCAAATTGCCTTCTAATTCACAAAGTAGCTGCCAAACTGTTAGTGCAATGTAGTTGAAGGCTGTTTTATTTCTAATTGTGAGGGTTTGGATATTTGTGCGGAACGAGAGGAACGGGCTGCTTTTAACCTAGCATGCCAGCCCTCTGTGGCCTGCCTCCCGATCTGCTGGCAGGTCTCCCCTTTGTAACCTTGGACGTGAAATTTCAACCAGATTTGAGGTGGGGTTTAATCACCTTAATTGCCTGTGAGATCTGTGAGCGCTGGGAGCTGGATAGAAGGAAGAGGTTCATGTTGTTGTCCACACCGTCAGAAACCATCAGTTACCTCATGGGTTTGACAGGAGCTGCTGGACCAGCCCAGGTCTCCAGCTCCAGATTAACCACTGCAGGAATCCACAACTCGGGCTGGTGTAGGGGAAGAGCAGATGGCCAAGCTTATTGCACTGGGAAGAGATTTAGGGGACAAAAGGCAAAAAAAACCCCAACATTTTTCTGCCTTGGAATAAACTTTTATTACTGGAATGGCAGAGCAGCCCCACAAGAGAGATCTCGCCTCTTTCTGTCAGGGTGAGATCCCTCTCACCAGTCCAGTTTTCAAATTAGATATCAGTTTGGCATGTGCACCTTTTTTAGGTTGGTTTTTTTTTGTTTTTTTTTTTTTTTTTTTCCCCTCT
>WHYT01015773.1:113151-152680 GCA_009806455.1 Tetrax tetrax
TTTTTTTTTTTTTTTGTTTTGAAGACATATATACATACTATATTAGCGGAGCAAGGGCATAACCAGTACCTGTGTACCGCTTGTGAGGATCAAAAGATAACCAGACTGGTATTTTACACTCTATGTGAATTTTAATATCCTTGTAAATTGTCTTCAGCTGACTTTGAAGACAGTCAGTAACTGTTTTGTGAATGATATTCCAAGACAGAGCAGCCTCAGCTGAGGAGTGAATTTCAACTTTCAGCCTGGCTGGGATTTTATGTTTATTTGTTCAGAGGAGGCAGGGAATACTCAAAAAAATTATGGATTACAACAATAAACAGTTGGCTGCACCTCTTATCAAGAGCCAAAGTAAGTTATGCTTAATGACTAAAAGACAGCAGGTTGCAAATTTGGACTTCATGATGCATTCCAGTCAGTAACATGAAAGACAGGAAATATTTCACATGTGCTGCCTTGGGGAGCAAGAGAAGATACGGAGGTCAAGCATGGCTCTACTATGTTTGCTGATAAGTCTTTTTTTTTTTTTTTCTTTTTCTCCTGAGCAGTGTGGGATTGCCTGCAAAGCAGTGGAAAGATGAAACAGCCTTTCAGCCAGCTGCTCAACATTGGTCACTGCCTTCGGAGAACGATGAACCCATCAGCGCAGCTGAGCGCTGCTCTACATCACCCAGCCCAGGCGGAGGTAAGCTGCGAATGACCTTGAGCACCATACCAACAGCATTTGGCCAGGATCAGTAATAACGCCAATCTGTTATCTCCCGGCGTGATCCAGCAAGCTACTGGAGGCAGGGATGACTCTGGAGCAGTTTTTATAACTGCTTGTGTTTGAAAGCACATTTAAATTCTATCTGTAGAAATCACTGCAACATTAGAAACCCCTGCTGTTACTAGGATCAACAGAGCTCCGTGTCTGTATTTCTTTATACTCTCTTGTAAAAATAAGATAGCAGATTTAAGAGGGTGTCATTCTTTCTGGTAGTCACTAGAAAAATGGTGATCTTGGTGTAGTAACGGATACAGTAAAATGGTGAGATTTTGTTTCTAAATCCTGAAAAGCTCTAAAAAATGACAACTTAACAGTTGCTATCCAAACACATCATAATATAGCAAATTATATCATGTGGTTTCTAACATTTTGGCTCTTGTTACTACTAGAATGACCAGTTAATGCTGGCTGCTTCAAAGTTTACTGAGGAGCAGGATCCTAGTTCCAAACAGTTGTCATTTAAAAAAAGGGAAGAGTAGAAGCGAAGGAATAAGTTTCATGCAATCAGTGGATTTCTCTTGCTCATCTATTTAATGACATTATTGTGGTGATAATGATGATGATTTGCTATATGACCATAGTAAAAAGTTAAGAATAAAACATCAACCACTTTAGGTCAGAGAAAGTGAAGGGAAGACTATAAGATGCACAGGATTACTCTTAAAGTAGAATATTTCTCCAGCAATTAGATTGGCTTTTCAAGGTCTGCAAGTATGCTTAAATGAGCATGTGGTTAAGCACTTTGGGTCAGGACAAAGGTGTTTTTTGAATGGAAATTACATAATTGTGTTGGTGGTGCTGCCCAGGTGTGCCCGTGGCACTGCGGCTTGACTGCAGTCCTCAGTCTGGTGTGAAACCTTGAAGAGCGTTTGCTGCCTGGCAGGACACAGCTTTGGGGTTCCATTTGGACACATGAACAGTTTAGATTAATGGTTTTGACTGACATTAAGTGAGAAATTTAGGGATTCTGTCTCTTCAGTGGGTAATTTTCATTTAATTCACGTTCAAGGTATTTTAATCTGTCCTGTCTTGATTTCTGATTCTAGACTGTGCTAGGAATGCAGATATGCATGGGAAAAATAATAAGAATATATACAAAATACTTGGTTCAAAATGTGTGCCAGAAAAAGAGATAGCGGGCAAAAAGATGGTGCACTTTTTCTCTCAATTTCTTTAGAACCTGAAAAAACTATTCACTTTAAAAGGTGTAAGCCTTTTTCCTGAGTCCTTTTGGAACATTAAAATAAACAGTGCAGTTTAGAAATACCAGGGCCAGAGTAAAGACAGGATTTTACCTCTGCATACATAGGGTTTCATCCAGCTGGGGCTGGAGACTGACTTCAGCAGGCAGTTATGTGCTGAACTGAAGTTCATTCCTGTTTCAGTGGAAGTCAATAACAAAATTCAGAATAATTTCAACGTTATAGGTCAAAGGCTGCAATCCCTGCTTTAGAGTGCAATAAAAATCTACTGGATGCTGAGAGAATCAGCAAAAAAATACCTTCAGAAGCCTGGATTTCCTCTGTGCAATGAATTGTCAGAACATCTTGTTGCCCAAGAAAGTACAAATTAGGTTCTTTGTTTCCCAGCTGCAAGTTACTGGTGTGGGGAGTGACATGCACCAACAAAGCTGCTTGTGCGTATACGTGTTTCTCGACTGTAAAGAGCTAGTGACAAGGTAATTGTTTGATAGATGCAATATGTTATGGGATCTCTGTCCAAATAACAAGAACATCAGTATTCAGTCATATTGTCAGTGTGTGAGCAATCTGTCCTCAAATTGTGTCTGAAAGCAACAAAACCACGCTTTCTCAGAAAAAAAGTTGCGTTTGCATGTTCAGTGGAGAAACATCTCTGCTGGTGATAACACGTTGTGGTCAGGTTTCTCAAAACTGCTGAGTAACTTCTGCCAGACAAAGAGGCAGTGAAGATATTCCGTGAAAACTAAGCAAGTGCTTGGCTGGTGAAGCACAGCCCTACTCAGACACGCTTATTCTCCAAGTGAACTCAGGGAACGGGTCTCAAAACTCCAATTCAGTGAGTTCAAACCTGCATTGCTCTGAGCAACACTGGGAGTTTACTGAGTTAGTGAATACGATCAGTTGTTTTAATTTGAGACTTTCAGAAAGCAGATTATAAGAAATCAGATCAATAATGCTGAAAACGTCCATTGTTATTACACTTTGGTCTGCTTGCATTTTTCTCTATAATCATGTTGTCAGAAACATTTCCCATTGAAAGTATGAAGTGAACAACCCGTTTATTTTTCCAATCCAATGAATTTTTAGGAAGATGAGCTGAATAACATTTCCATAAATCAGAAAGCGTTAATGGTACCAGGGAGGATGGAACTTTTTTCGGTTTGACAGAAGATTTTGCTCTTTTAGAAAATTCTTTTTCTATGTTGTGTTTTTCTGCATTTGGGCCATCTGTGCATGAAGTTAAAAGGCAGTTTTGATGTATGAGGTAATAAAATGAGCAATACTACATTTGAAAGCATTTAAGAAGACTTTGACCTTAGCAGTGTAAGTCTTGTTAAACCCATGAATTAGAAGTGAGTCTACTTTATATTAATAACAAATACAAGTAGGCTTGAAATTTCTGTAAAATGCCCATTCACATTTCCTGTGCATTTCAGTGAAAGATAGCTGTGATTTTTTTTTTCTCTCATATTTTTCTGAATCAGCCAGCATTTCTATTTAAACAAGATTTTCAGTCCTTTACCAGTGTGTTTGAAACCATGTACCCAGCTAAGAGCTGATATGCAGGATCACATCCTAGGGGACACGGCTATAGCCAGAACTGAAGTGAATGTTATCAAATCTCTCGTCAATATTGTTTCCTAAGCAATTCCCAGAGCAGTGAAATAAATGCAAGGCCATTACACAGCACATCAACAAAAAAATTACAGCTTTCTTTTGTAGATACCCAAGAGTGGAAAAAGCAAAATCATTAACCTGTCCATAATGCATTACCATAGGCTCTATGGATACATACACTTTATTAGACTTACTGTTATAAACTATTTCCAAAGGAAGTGCATTCCTTTTCTTCAGGAATTCTCCCTGATTATGAAGTTTTGTTTATGGCTTAAAAGATTATTTCAGCATCCTCCCACTCAGATGCTAGTCTTGAACCCTGCACTACAGTTAGCTACGTGTGCGTACTGGATCACTGGTCGTTGTTTTTATCTGTAGTGGTCTGTTGTACCTGGCTACCTCTGAGCTCGTTGTTTCTCGTTTGTCACTGTGTTCCTCTATTTGTGAATGACTGTATTTGCCAGACACCTGCAGCTTATGATACAGAAGTGCAAGCCATCAAGTTGCGTCAGGGGAGGTTTAGATTGGATATTAGAAAAAATTCATTTATGGAAAGAGAGGTCAAGCTTTTGAACAGGCTGCCCAGGAAGGTGGTGGAGTCACCGTCCCTGGAGGTGTTCAAAGAACGTGTAGATGTGGAACTTTGGGGCATGGTGGTATTTATTGTCCAGTGTCCTAGGTGCTGGCACCCAACCCATGGCTGTGCCTCCACTGAGCTCAAAATACAGTACACTGCTCTCCATGAGGTGCACGCTGCATGTTCTTATGGCTATAGCTAGGGACACAAACCGTGTCATAATTACTGGTTCAAACCCCATTAAATTTATGGATCAAGCTTGCAGTATGATCCTATAAAAATGACACAGGATCTGTTTCAGCAAAAACTGGGAGGCAATAATTTCTACCAATTTTTTTCCTGTTAACTTTAAAACTGTTGACATGGTGCTAAATTTGGTACACTGAAGGTGTTTCCATGTGTCACTTCTGATAGGATACAGGTGTCAGACAATTTGAGATTACTTCAAACCTAATTTTCCTAGAGTGAAGATACAAACAGTTACACCAGAAGCAGATGTTGGGCCTTTCTCACCCCTCCAAAATGTGGTTTGGCATCCATCCAGACTGAGTCTATGGGGAAAAAGAGAAAATTATGTTTAATTTTAGCTTGCTTGGTTTCCTCCTTTCAAAATCTACATGAATGTGCAATAAAAAACCCCATCCCTTTTCCCTCTGCTTACACAGGGACTAAGGATCTTGTTGCAAACAGATGGAGTACAGGCAGGTTGGGACGTGAATGTTTTTCCATCTCCACATTATCTCTGTGTGGCCCGAAATCTGGCATAAAATGCTGTCTTTTTCTTTTTGCCCTCTTACCCCTGTCTCAGGTTGCTAGGACTGCACCTAAACCACCAGTTTGGGGTCCTCCTCTGGTCCACCTCCCTTGCTTGACCTACCTGCACGTGGTCACTGGGACTGCACCAGAACTCCACCAAGAAGCCCTGAGAGCATTTCCATCCCTCTTCCTTCAAGCTGCTAAGGTTTTTCCTAGCTTTTCTTATTTTTTGAAGCAATGGTCCTTTTCCACCTTGTTCATGCAGTTTTACGTATGACTGGAAGCAAAATCTCAGCTACACAGCATGGATACAAAAACTAGATCACTTGCTGGCACTCCCCTGAGGATGTGCACGTTTTCCAGCAAGAGTAGCTTCACCAAGTTTAGTTACGCTTCATCAGAACTCACGTACGTGACAGAAAAATCGAGCTCATAATCCTGATATTACAACCTTGTAGATCCCGTTCTCAAGTTTGCCATGCAAATTTTGGTTTCTGCTGCTCAATTACATCTTAGTTTTAGTTCAAATAACCACAGATGAAAAAAAAATTAAGGATTTCATAAAATGTATTGTGGAGATGGCCGCTGCTCATCTTTGCAGTGTTGGTACAGATCGCACCAGGAAGGTTCTTGAGTCAGCTCCCCGCTGAGGCCGGCAATGGAGGTGGGTGAACCTGATCAAAAGAAAACATCAAGTGCTGGCTCACAAATCAAAGGCAAAAACTCTGGAAAGGCCACTCTGCAAATGGGGTTTTAACTGCGCTGCTAGGAAGTTATCTAGAGGCATTTGAAGACCAACCCGGTAACAGGAAATGAATCAGAAGTGTTTTCAAGCAGATCCTCGGCCGGTGAGTGCTGCTGTGGCTGTTTATACTGCTGAGCTACGGCAATTTACCACTGCTAAGGATCTGCTCAGATGTCAGGTATCAGCCGCTGCCAGAAAAAGTGACCTTTCTGCACAGTACATTAAGAAGAGAACAAAAAGATGGAAATTCCCATTTTCTAAGTGTGGTACAAATAAACCTCTGTGCTCTTGTGAAACCAGCTGTGTTGAAGAGGAGTGATTATAACAATTTTTTTAGCCTGCACCTGTCTCTCCTTCTGCAGCTGAGGATGCACTGGAATCTACTTCCCTATAGACCTGATCCTGAAAAAGTTTCAGGTGGAAATTAAATTAATCATTATCTACATCTGTTTTCACTTAACCATTTGAGGGGAGAAACCACCTGAAGGCCAGCAGTTACCGGAACCTGCAGTAGATAGTCACCTGCAGTGAAGAAAAGTTCCCCCATTTCTCCATCCCTATATAGAGGAGATTTGTTTGTTTTTGGTTTTTTTTTCAGTTTTCATTCTTATGGCCATCAAGGTCTTGCAGAGGCGAGAGGACCAGCCTTGAGCAGCCTTGCATGGCCGTTAGCTGCAGTCGATCTCTCGGGACGGTGATGGCTTCACTCCCACCTGGGCGGAAAGGTTCCCTCTCGCTTTGGGCACAGCCGTGCTGATCAAGGCAGTAACTCCATTTTTATCAAGAAATATACGGAAATGTGCCAAACTACTGCAAAAAACAAGTGTGATTTTTTTTTTTTAATTTTTTTATTTTTTATCTCATCCACCTTCAGAGCTGACGTTTCTCCATATTCCCTTACTTCACCCATGAACGTGCATAGTGCCAGCAGTTGGATTTCTGGCACAGAGATACAAGAAAACAAAATTGGGATTATTGGCATTTTTTTGATCCAAAATTATTGGATTTTTCTGCCTTTAAAATGTGATGCTTGGAAACTGACTGACGCTATATACGCAAATTATTCCTTTTACAGTGAGTCAGACATCCCACATAATCTATATTTCTAGGGAAGAAAAAGTCAAAGTAGAACTGGAATTGTTTTGTGACAAGATGCTGCATGTGACTGAGGCAAGGCAGCATGATGCTCACTGAAAATTGCTATCCAGAAACATAGATAGCACTAAAATGTCAAAATTGGGTAAAAACAATAAAGTATTGTCAAACAACCTGCTGCTTTGTATTGACCCAAAATGTCACACTAGGTTTTATCACACAGCAATTAGGTGCGAGGTGCTAAAAAGATTAATTTTTGATGGGAGTTGTAGCTATTTCTGCTGTAGATTAATTCTACTCCTGTCATTGCCTACTTGAAATACAGAAAAAGTTAGGTTTTACAGAATAATATTTTTAATGTAAACAATGCAAATACATGCCATGCAAACGATATCCCACAGAAGAAAAAACAAGCTAAACAAGAAATTTGGAAAACTGCCTTAAGTATTTTAACAGATGAGTTTTAGAAAGATGCTAGATATAGTGAAGATTTGTCTCCTAAAAATAGTTATTAAAGTATTTGTCTTCTATAAGGCCCTTGTCATAAGAATCTGTTTTTTAATTTTTTTTTTTTTAATTTCAAGGCAGAACTGGAACTTTGTGTAGGTTGATTCTCTGTCATCTGGGTTTTGAGCAGAATTACACCCACAAGTGCAGCCGTTCAGGATTATGATTGCACGATAGAAAATGACTGCTTTTGGCATACTAATCAGCCAGTGAATAGAGCCCATAAAAACTGGGGATACGAACCAGAAAATGTTATTCATTAATTTTGTTTATGGATATTTAATTTTAATTATAATACTTTAAAGCTATTTAACTCTACAACTCCATCATATGTAAGTTAATGTAGCATATTTTGTAATAATAATCAAGGCCTGGTAGCACAGATCACTACAGAGCCTGTAATTAAATCTTGGAGAGTTTCAAAGTGATTTGTAAATGTGCACGCTGCTTATAAAAAGTGCTTTACAAAAGCTCTACTTCTGCCATTATGGCTTCACAAATGTTTCTTTGACATTGTCCAAGTTTAATTTTCATTCGAAATGGAAATGTCTGTAATTGAGTAATTGCCTTTCAAGTAAATATTCTCTGTAGGTAGGAAAACCAATTTTTTTTCACACCTGTTTTCCTGTGTAAGTAGTAACAATGAATATTTTTCTACAGACTATAAAGGCCTTTAGTATTATTGATACTGTTATGCCTTGCGGAATAGGTGTTGGTGACACCCATTTCAGATGTTTTCTTCTCTGAAGAGATGATCCAGGGTCTGATTTTACAGCTCTAATTTTGGCCCCATCACCAATGGTCAAAGCGAAGTTCACTCTGCTTCTGACAACAGAATAAATCTCACTGCTGGATGCACCTTAGGGAAGGACTTGATGAGCTGGAGGACAATTTCTCTGCCATTTACTGATTTTTTTTTTTTTTTTTTTTTTTTTTTTTTTTTTTTTTTTCCTCTAGGAACCTGTGCACACCATTTATCTATTACTCTCATCATAGGTTTTGTTCACATCCATGCAGGGTCCATCAGGAACAGTGTCATCTTGCCTGCGTCAGCAAGCCCCTCGGCCCACCTGCACCTCCGACAGCAGAAAAATGGGGTGGAAGGGATTTTTTTTTCATTTTTTTTTTTCCTGGAGTAGTTTCCTTGTAATTGAATTACATGTTTAAGACAGGCTTTCGCTGCCTCATGTTACAACATAGGAGATGCAGATTTCCAGTGATAAGAAGGCTGGCTGTAAGCAATTAGAAAACCTCAGGGCTTTTAAGAGTCTCGTCACTAAAATATGTTACAGCTCAAGTCATTGTTCAACACTCCGAGTCTCCTACAGCTGTGAAACGCTCCCATCATCAAGTAGGTCTCTGGGACTCCCTCAGGAACGGCAGGCTCTAGATATCCAGCTGCTAGGAACAAAAATAAATCTCTTTGAAGACTTATTTGCCATCACATTGTGCGAGGACTTAGAAAGGCTGAAATGTTTGAATCATTAATCTCCATTCATCAAATCTTGTCATTCTTAACAAAACTCCAAAATAGTTTCAGCTGTGAGCTGAGTGCCGATGACACCAAACTCTGTGCGCAGATATCAGTTTTGTGGTTAAGATGTGCCACACGCGAGACATGCTTGTTGCAATTGGAACAATTCCTCCCCACGCAGACACACCAGAGAGCATTTCATAACTCATTATTATTTATGTCCTTAGCTATTGTGGAGGGATAAGAACAGAATTTTAATAGCTATTGATCCCAAACCTCTATTAATCAGTATTGTAATTGTTTTAATTACCGGTCAAACAGCCTATGATTCTGTCACATAGTGTTTGTTCCCATTACTGTGCTATAGTGCTATTAGAAGTGATCACCTTCTAGAAATATTAGAATATTCCCTGTGGAAGCTTGGTTGGAAAAATACCTTAAAGCCTGATCAAAAAATCAACAGAACATGTAGGTCTTTATTTCACTGGGATGCAAAGAAAGCCCATTTTTCTTCTCTCTTTTCCAAGCGCTTCTTTTAAAGTAGTAACCATTTCTATTTTTTTTCTTAAGATTTTTAATTTTTATTGCTGACCTAAAAAGAAAAGAAATAAAAAAGTCACAGAAAATTTGGCTGCAGTTAAAACATTATTTGACCTCTTCCTGTCTAGTACTGACAAACATTAGATAAATTAATAGCAAACATTGCACAACTTAGAGGTGAGTTCTTAATGACTTAAAGACTTTTTTGACTGGCAAATATTTCCAAACAAAGGAACCCCACCATATTTCTTTAGGCTGATTTTGCTCATAACATTCCATTTTTTTAATAAGCAATGTTTTGCTTCTCCCAGCCTTCTGCCCTTCTTTCTTGAGCAACCCAGAGACCATGAACGCTACGTTTGTGATGTTGCGCTAGTCTGCAACGTGCGGTCAGCAGAAGAAAAGGTCACCACACATGGGAAAACACGCTCCATCTCGCATGCACAACTATCTGAAGTGTGCACTTCAAAGGAAGAGCGGTTTATTGCTGGCAAGCGCATGGCTATTGTATTAACATCTTCAGGATTCTTTGCTCTTCTAGGAGACCAACTCTTCCAGACTTCACGAAAAGTTTGCATCAGCACTTCTTAATATCCTCTGTCAGAGGGACACAAAGCCCTGCGATCACTCTGGGAGGAAAACCTTATCCCACTTCAGAGACAAGATAACTTTCAGGGGTACAGAGGTTAGATTGTTTTCCCAAATCGATACAGCATGGGAATGAAAAATAAAATGTCCTAGTCCAAGAGTTATTTTCAAGGGCTTTAATTTTCTTTTGAAGCACGAGCCAAAGCCCGTTGCAGGCTCCTATGGAAACGTTCACATTAACATCAGTCTTTAATTTTTCAGAGGTTTGGATCTGTTTGAAGAAGGACAGAGAATAATGCTAAAATTGCTATAAACCATTAGAAATATTTTGACCTGCTGTTGATCTTAATTTTTTTTTTTTAAGCTGTGTGGTTTTGACTATGTTTTTATTTATGCCCATTGCTGCAAGTAGAGATGAGAGCCCGGGCAGTACATACGCAGAGCAATGAGGAAACTCCTACAGTAGCCCTGCCGACCTCAACTTCTTTCTTAGTGCAATTTTCCACTAAGTTTTCTGCAGCCTTTGATTTTTGATTTAATTATTCCTTCCAGAGAAGATTTTTCCCGTATTATTATTTCCAAGAGCTTTTTCTCTGATTTATTTTCTTTTTTCAGTATGCCGTGAAGCAGAAAAACAATGTTAGTCTTTGGTGGCCGGGGAAAATAACAGAAGTTCGCGAAGGTGGTCTCCAGATGATACAGCCCTCGCCGAAGCAACCGCGCTGTTCTGCGTTGCCCCCGAGGAGGGAGAAAATCTACGACAGCAGCAGGACGGCAGGTAAGCTGCCTTCACCGAGCGTGCTAAGAAATCACCGGCACAAACACATTCCAGCTTTGGCAGTATTCAAGTAATGGCTATTACTGCTCCAGGGAGGAAATAATTAAAGCCATTTCTTGACTCTGACAGTTTGATACTGGTGGTTTTCAATAGCAAATTACCAACATCTGTAGAGCCAAACACAGCTACTGCAGCAATTATTCAGCAGGGGTAACCACAGAGGTGCTAGGACTTTTTTATTTTTTAGATGTGACCCACAATTGAGACCTAAACTACACATGATGGCAAAGTAGGTATCTGGCGTTAGAAATGTAAATGAAACCATATGGAAAGCTTAATATTCTGTGAAAAACCCAGTGGCAAATGCATCAAAGACAGAAAATGAAAGACTGGGAAGACATCTAAATGGATTTCTTCATTATGTAACAATTTCAAGTTTCCAGAGAAATTCAGAAGTAAAATTTATACAATTCATTCAGTTCCACAAAAATGATGGCTTTTCATTCCCACGTCCTGTTGGAACAATTTTGCATAAACACAAAGAGGGTGTGACTGGACAACTGAAAACTCACACTCATGGCCCATAGCAAGCACTACAGCCCTGCAAATTTTTGTTACTGGTGAAAGAAAAGGCCAACAAAGAAGTTAAATAAGCTATGTGTATCTCTAACTCAAATATTTATTTTTAAATACTAGCTAGAAAAGACAATACAAATCTGAGCCGGAATGAGAGGCTGTGATGTGAAATATATTTTAAAGAGAGAATTGAGTTTAGATTGATAATAAAAATACTGCCCTATTGTTCCACTGCTTATGCTGTAACTAAGTGTCTGTCAGGGTTTTATGTTGTAATCCAGTTCAGCCAAGGACTTACTGAAGTATAAAACTTGAGTTTAGTTTGTAAATTGGTGCTATGTCTTCAGCTCTGTGTCACTCTTGTTTAAGCTTCAGAACCTAGTCAAGGCATAGTACGATTGTTGTAAAAATATGCAGTGATATTAAATTAGAGCTTCAAAATTAAGAAATCTTTTGGGTGACCTGGTGAGGGACAAAAATAATTTGTACACCAGTTATCTGATAGCTGAGAGGCTTTAAAATATCACTGGAATCTCTCGTTATTTTGGATGAACAGAGACGGCGGGACAGACACAAGAAAGAATATGCTGATTTCGAAGCTAACAAAGTAATGAGCCCCTCATTTCCAAACATTTGATCCATGTCAGTGCAAACAGAGATGTATAATCCATTGCAAAATTACCAGCCTGCCTGTTGAGAATCGCTCTATGCGGCAGATCATCCTGGGGCCGCGGCTGCGTGGAACCCGCGCTAATCCTGCTGCCAGCTACTTCACTGCCAAGGAAGGAAAAGAAAATTATTATCATGCATCAACCTGTTCTTGCCACATAGTTACCAATGCATTGGCACGTAAGGGCAGATTCCTGGCTTTAGGAGATTTGCGATAAAGATCTTATACAAACTTGCAGTGTAGGATAACAGATAATTAAGGAGGAGTTGCTTTGCATGACTATGCAACCCAAACTGAGCCCCAAAAATGTTATATGACTGAATACACAATCTGTTTTCATGGCTTTATTTCCTCTTTTAACATTTTCACATAAATACTATTCATAGTAAGGAATAAATTTGTACTACTGCTACAAAATAAGCACATGGAGTTTGTTAAATTGTAGAAACTTGTAAGCACAAAGTGTAGAGAGAGGGTGTATAAAAGAGAATTTTATTTCATTTAAATTGTATTAGAAACACAGGAAACCAAACAGTAGTGAAGTAAACTTTTAATGCTGCTGATAGATTATAGTCTTTATAGTCCTAATCAGCTAACGAGGCTGTGGCAAAAATCACCTACAGGCACTGGACAATTAAACCCTTACTTCTCTTTAGAGAAGACAGAAACATGCTTGAACTCCTGGGATATCTGAGAAGGTTACCCTCAGTTAGATTAATTTAGATATTGATATGCAAGTGCCAGTCAACCTAAAAATGTATTTAGTCGATTGTAGACTATTGTTATATTTTGAAATTGATAAGGAGAGCATCTCATTGTAAAGAAGCATTATCATAACTGTATTACAGCAATTTTCAGTCCTTGTTCCAAGCAGAGTATTGGGCAGGTTGTGGTCAGATTTAACCAATGGCCATCTTGTAAGTTGTCCTTCTAAACTTCAGGAAAAAGTAGATCGCTACATTTTTTCAATGATAGTACAAAACTCAAGTTTTGTAAAAATAGAAATTAAATGCAAACTAAATACTGGGAAATATTTGTACGCTTTTGGAAAAGAAGGGCAGCCGCTCTATAGTCAGTCAAATGTACATTATATAGAAGAAAGTAGCTGGGTGAATATTTCTTTTCACTCTTAATCTTTATTTCACATTAATGTGGACAGAGCAAGCGTAGCTATTATATTCACATCGGTAGCACCTTAAGACATTGTGATGACTTATTGCGGTGAGACCCATATGGATCAATATTGATTGGCCACTTACTTAAGACTGCTTAATTAAGAGTAATACGATGGCACAGCTTCTAGGCGAATCCACAGTGCCTTGATTTATGAGCACGTTTGGGGGAAAGGGGTAAGAATAAACTGTCAGTTGTCTTTATTTTGCAATTGAGATTTTTCTCACGTAAGGTTAAATTAAGAGTTTAAACAGAGGAAAGGAATGAGTGCAGTAGACTGTTTTATCAGGATCTGGGCTGTTTGAGAGGACTTTTGGCTTATTACTGGGGTACCTGACTGTCTCACTGCGTATCGGGGTCATCCCAGAGCATCCAGCATGAAGCTGTCTGTTGTTAATGAGATAATAAAATGAATTCCCTGTAACTGAGGTTGGAGCGAGTATAAGTTGCATCACTTTTGTCACGTTTTGTGTTTCTGATGAATGTATTTAGTTGCACATACGTTACCTCCATTTGGGGAAAATCTACCAAGCTAATTTGAATTACATTTTTTCCTAGAAAACTACATAATCCACTTTTTATTTTTACCTACCTCTTGATGCTTAGGGAGCAGTCATTTATTTTTTTATCAGGTTGGTTTAGGCAAGAAGTTATACTGTATCTGACAGCCCTGTGTATTGTGTGTGTGTGTTTGACCGGAGCCATGTGCAAGTTGGAGAGCAGGGAATCCAACTCACCGTGTCACTAATGAAACCCTGGGGCTTTGCACCTCCATATATTTCTGTTTCTCAATGGCCAGCGAAGAGGAGAAGTAAGGGAAATCTTGCAGAATGAATGCCATAAGGAATTGTTTCTCATCTGCTCATATTTATGGAAAAATAAATATAGAGAATTATGCCTTTAAAAGTTCAAGCCTTTGAATGGAGGTTTGTGTTTAGCAGGCATAAGTCAAGAAGTCACTTGCAACAGAACTGGGTTTGTTTTTTATCATCACTTGCAATATCCTGACTCTGCTAGCTATTGCAAACAGTTTGGGGAGCAAGCAGATGAGATGTCAGAGGACAAAGTATGACTCTCGAAGGGGAAAAATCTTGGACATGGTTAAGATAAAGGCAAGCAGTAGTATAGAAATGCATAATTTAGGAAGGGAATTGAATTTTTTATAAAACATTTCTCCCAAACCAAGAAACAATCTCCTTATTGTACTAAATGATAATTTGTGTTTTCTACACATTATAAATAAAGCCAGACAACTCCATACTTACTGGAGAATTTTACCGATAATCTTTTAATTAAAGTAATGATCTTGACTCTTTCCCTTCTCTTTCTGCTCCTGGCTATGGTTAATGCACGGTAATATTAATTCTTTCTCTGGGATTGTTTTAGTGACTATGGCAATATAAATGTGTTGTTTATTCACATACATGAAGAGAGAGGAAGACCAGTTGTGACACAAACCTTAAAAAATGAGTATGTGTTACTCTGTGCCGCTGTGTTAGTGCTGGAAGAGTGCGTGTCCATGCTCTAGGAAACACTTGTGAAGAGATTTAGCTGGGCAGAAGCCCTCAGACTTTTGCGTAGGTGAAAACATTGCTGTCTTGTGATCTAACATTAACGCAGACACCAGTAATAAATTGCAGTACTTCCTGGGATGTTTGCCTGTCCTATTAAAACAGAAAATTATATCAAGTAATATTTCTCTCCACTGCCATCTAGTGAGGTTATGACACTGTGTAAAGGCTTTGATACTCTCAGTTGAGCAGTAGAATAGCTAACTACGCCTTAATAGCGCTCAGGCCTTTGTGCAGAAAACAGAGTTTGAATGCAGAGTAGCTAACATTCATCCTTAGGGTAATAACAGCAAATAGTACAAATTAAATGAGCCATAATAAATGTGATCATAGAATTCCAGCAGTGGTTACGATGATAGCAATGCTCAAATGGGTTTACACGTTACCAGAATGGGAGAAGTGATTTGCAGCACCTAGATTCGAAACACAAAGTTTTAAATAAAGCAAGGACCGAATCTCTGCAGGCGGGTGGAATGGTTTAAATTCAGGTGCTTTTTGCAGAAAGTACCCAGGTTTCCTAGGGATGAAACCAATGAGAGATAACAAATGAAAATGTAACTCTTGTGGTATGTTTATGGTGTCTGGTTTGTGTACCATCCTAAAAGACCTTAAGCTTCAGATGGAGTTGTTATCTGTTTTTACGGAAAGCTTCTAGAACCTCACAGCAAGTTTGTTCTCAGATAGCATATCCCTTCACTAAGTTCACTTGGGCATTGCCCTGCCCCAGATCAAGCCATAATCAAGAAACTATCACTCCCTTCTTCATTTTCACGTATTTTTCACAGTGTTGTCATGCAGCCCTCAGTCTTCTCTAACTTGAGCAGCTCCATCCTTTCAAATACATCTCTGATCGTTCCTGATCTGCCTCTTTTTGTGTCTCACTTATTAGTCTGCATCTTCTACTTGGAGTCCACTGAGCGATGCTCACCAAAATCCTGACTGAAGTTCTTTGGCCTAGAATTTGAGTGATACTTTTTAAAAATAAACTTTGAGATTTTCAGTAGTCCCCAGGTTGTGTTGGGCAAAACACACCACGGGTGTGCTCTTGACAGTTGTACTGGTTCCTCTGCCAGGATGGGCATCCAACTGGATTACGCTGGGGGCACATTCCACCTCTCCATTTCTGTTCAGCTCAATGAGATTGATTTTGTTTAAAGATCCTTGACTATTTTTGTAACACAGAAGTAGGTCAACCCATCTCTTCCAGAGAGTGGAAACAGCTAAAATGGGACATACAGCTCCGGAACTGTTACTCTCTTCATGTGTCATTCAGCGAGCAAAGTCTCTCTCTTAATACTCTTGTGAAAGTCATCTTAAAATCAGAAGGTACTACCAACACAAGACACTAAACTTCAGTTGAAAAAAAGACGTAATGTTAACATGGTTTAGAAGAAGGAAATACCAAGACAAGTGAAAAACAGATGCCTTTGATGGCTGAAATCTGTATTTCCATTGCCATAGCTGAGCAGTGTCTCTGCACTCAGATTCATTTACCGTCTTTCCATTTCAGTTTCACAGGAATGATGGAAAAGCACTAATTCATAGATGTCTAATCTCTATGCTTCTCTCTAGCTTTAGTAGCAGCGTGGTTTGTTTATCTGTTTTTCAGTTTTGTTCTACTAAACTTATTTTTCACAAAATCTACTAGACAAGATTTACTAGCAAACTTTGTGGATATCCTTCAGCCCTAAGTGATTAAATATTTTCTTAAAATTGAAATGAAAGATGAGTTTATGTTTTAACTTCAGGTTGACTGCTGAAGTTCGTGCTTCCAGGCAGGAACTGTAGATGTACGGACTTGCTGTATTTTCTGAAGTTGTGGAAAGGAAGTGAAGCAAACTGGTCATCTGGCAAATAAAAGACCAAGTACAGGGTGGAAGAGGTTTCTGCTTATTATTTGTTTTGGAGGAGACTTTAAAAGTCTTCCATTGAATTGTGTCATAAAATGTAAATTACAGAAAAAAATTCTTAACTTTGCTAAAATGTTTGGGAAATTCAGGAGACTTTGAAAAATGTGATGCTTGTAGTTCTGAATAAGCTTGCTATATTCAGTAATTGGAGCCATATTTAAATAAAAGAAAAATCCTTTCTTTAGTTTAATGAAGAAAGGCTAAATAGGATTGAGTTGTAGCCACCATCCCCCCGAGCCAGGCTCTGTGATTCGAGAGGAGTTTGTTTTACCTGTCTTCTGAGACAATGAATAACGGTCTTGTAAATAATCTGAAATCACACAGGCTGCCCGGGCATATTTACGATGTGCCAGGGTAGCCAGACAATGACCATGTTGCTAAATACAAGTAAGCAACCAGTTTGGCAACTCCAGTACTGTTCTTTTGCTGAACGACATTTCATTTCCAGCCAAATACCAGTTAAGCTGCTTTGTTCAAGGAGTTCCTGTCCTGATTTAGAAGCAATGACATTTGAACACTTAATTGCATATTGCCATAATACTTACACTTCACTTTTATTGGAAAAATACAGTTCTGAGAAGAAAATGTCAACTAGTGCATTATCTTTATTTACATTTTCATCCAAAGTGTTGCAAGTGACTGACATACAGAGAACCCACAGTGTGGTCCCTAAGCAGCCCCGTTATCAATAAACAGCTAAGAAAGTACATTACATACTTAACGATATTAAGTGCATCAGGAGGAAGAAACAAATTAAATTACCGTTCATGTTGTGTTCTCAACCAGATTTTTAATTCCTTGTTTTGAAATCGCCCAAATAAGGTTTCAGTATTAAGAATTTCTCTTTTGTTCTTTCCATGATGTTCATGTTGGACCTTGCGTGCTCCAAGCTCTTTTATTTCCCCAAAAAAACCATCAGAGCTTGTGGACATTCCTAGAGCTGATAAAGCACTGTGAATTGCCTTTCTGTCTCAGACTAAAAAGCAGATAAATGGCATGCCCCCTTTTGAACACAAGACAGACAAGAAAGACACTCCATGAGTGTAAAGCCACTTGTTCTTCACTCCCGGCGTAAGCTGCATGACGGATAGGTGGCTAGAGAAGAAGGATGAATACAGGGCATTTCATCAAGACACAGGAAAGTTCAAGACTGATTACCTACCCTAGTTTTGCATAGTGCTGCTTCTACACATACCATTAAATCCAGACTGGAGAACAAAGGTAAAATACTGGAGGTTGTGCTGAATACGGCTTTGCACTGACTTCTATTCCTGTCTTCTTTTCATTGCATTATTATTTTTAATTCCGTACTGTTTGAAATGTTCTGTTGAAAAGTTGAATCAAACTGATCAGGTATATCGATATTCAGCGATGCAATTTTATAAAGCAACACTGCAGTTTCTCATTCTGCCAGCAAGCTGAATAATGTTCTGTTCCCACAAGAAAAAACAGTTAAAAATGGGATATCAAGAATAATCTTTAACTAGTTTTGCAGTGAAAAATATATGGATTTTCCTTACAGCTCCCAATAACATACAGAAGCTGCGGAAATGGCTTGTTTTCAGTCAGACTTTTCCAATTGTGTTTCAAAGCAGGTTTTTTTGTTGTTTATTTTCTCTTAGAAGTCACCCTGGCCATTAGATTCTCTCCTCCTGCTTTCCAGTAGAGCAGTAATTGTATTCAGCCTTGTACATAGGGTCTCAACATAGGGAGAGGGCAGAAAGATGCAAGTTAAATGTTGAAGGTGATCCTGTCGTGCAAGAACGGCGTCAGACCCAAGATCCACCTCACCCAAACCCCCGCGTCCTGCAAATGCCAAGAGTGAATACGTAGAGAGGGTGTAAGTGTATGCAAAGAAAGACTTCTAAAGGCAAGACTTAACAGGAAACTTATTTGCGGTCTACCTGTCTTAGACTCTCTTGGTGGACTTAAAAGTAACGTCATAATGATCCTTTCATAGTTGTAGAGAGAAGCAGAACTCGTTGGCAATATATTATTGTGCAAATTTATTTACAGTTTGCATTTTCTTTCCATTTGCTGAAAGAGTACGATGATTAAGTAAAATTTTTTTTAAAAAAACAAATGAGTATTTTTTCCAGGGAGAAAGCATAGAGACATTGCTAATCAGGGCCGATTCCTTTGATGTCAGGACTCACGCTGCATAAACTTTGTGGACCTGTCATTAGTTCTTGTCATCTCTTAGGGTCTCTTGGCTTGGGGCCAAACAGTTGATATAGTAGAGAGCTTCCAGCTAAAATAACAGCCTCTGCATCTTTATCTTCCCATCCATCAGATCACTGGTGGAAGATAGGGCTAATTTGTCACTCTACTCACTTGGAAAAGTTTGATAAATGGCTTAATTAGACTTATTTTTTTTTTAAGAAATCATATTTCTTGAGAAATAGAGGTTGGGAAAACAATGGCTAAGGATTGAATTAGAAAAGGAAAATATTTTTTCTTCAGTAAAGATCAGAGGAAACATGACCATTATGCAAGCACGAGGAGAAGTGGAAAGAGTACAGTTGGATTCAAGGGAAAAATAACCCAAACCACCCTAACACACATGTTCTTTGAGCCGTGCAGTTACCCAAAGGCTGAGGGCAGACTGTACCTCTACAGAAACACCAGCCTGCAGAGTGGCATTTGAAATATGCTGCCCCCAAATTAGAGAACACTGAAACCTTTGTCTTTAGACCTCTAAAATAATATCAAGGCACCATTTTATCATAAAGAACATCAAAATATATAATTAATTATGTCTGTTTAATGCTTTTTAAATATTCCAGCATGTCATCTATACAGGAGGGAACTGTGCTTTCTAGGAGGCTCCTGAGGTTAGTGCTTACGCTAGTCAAATGGAGGACTTGGCTTCAAATCTCATTCATTAGTTTCGGGACAAAAGTGCCTGGTCCAAGGCCATGGACAATTCTTCTCTTCATGGGTCAAGGACTGAGCAAGTGCAGATCACAGTTTTCAGATGTTCCTGCTCAGAACACGCTAAAGGTAAAAGGATATTTGCATTTTCTCCTTTTTGTGAGGTCATTTCATGGCTTAGGAATCAAAACCCCGTGTGGGGTTAAAATCAGTGGGTTGTTTGCTTTTTGAACTTTCAGCCAGAAAAAAAGGGAGAGAAGCCGAGTAAAGTTCTTTTCTTGACTGTTGTTTCAACCACCAAGTTTGGATAATTATCCCTCCACTTTGCATGCATAATTATGACATGTATGCACATGTTCTCACACATGTGGCTGCATCTGTGACAGCTGGCAAATCTTAGCAAGTTAGATATGTCTGGACTTTGTATTTCTAATCATCTTTTTATCTAACTGTTCCATTTGGGTCACTGAGGAAATATATTTCTCCTTTCTCTGGTCTGACATAAATTAACAAGGCAACAGACAAACTGCATCCTCCTTTTCTTGATAAACTGTCTAGAAAACGGATGTAATTCAGAAATAATTTTAAAACTCTTTAATCTCTAGGCAGAAACTTATTTTAGTAAGGAAAAGACAAATATTTTTCAATTCGAAAGATTTAGAAGCCCTTTCTCTGCAGTAGACTAATCCAAAATGACACTGAGGGGTGATAGGCCTGGTATTAGTGCTTCCCCAAGGAAATGTCTTATCTTTTGCACTAAATTAATTGTGTCTTTCTCACACATCCTAAAGCTGTCAGTTTGGGCGTTCTGTGAAAGGAAACTTCTTCTGATTTAAAGTCTCTGAGAAGAAAGGCAAAACTAATGTGTTTAAACAAGAATGACCTCTTATGCCTCAGTCTCCGCAACCCTTTCTGAAGTGGATAGCCGTTAATGTTAAATCATTAACGCTGCTGGAAGGGTCACGGGGACAGGTAGCGGGAGAGGCCTCCGTGGGGGTCAAATCCTGGAGGGATTATGTGTGTAAAGGCACAGTGGCAAACGCCAGGATAAAGTGACAATGAATCAGGATAACATGGAGCTCTGTCTAAGGGCATTGTTAAAGACAGTTTTGCTGGCCAGCATCCACAGAATCATGGAATGGTTTGGGTTGGAAGGGACCTTTAAAGGTCATCTAGTCCAACCCCCCTGCAAGGAGCAGGGACATCCAGGCAGCCAGTACAGTTACAACCAGAAGTGGTTGCGAGTTACCAGTTTCTTCCAACTCCTTGGTGACCTCTCTGAGACCGAATAATCACAATGCAAATGGTACACTGGAAGCAAGCAAGTTCACCAAAATGGGACCTTGGGGACCCAGCGCCAAAACAAGCGCTGGCCTGCTCCTGGCATGGCTAGCAAGGTGGGACAGTGCAGCTCCGCCACTCGTGCTGCTTGAAGAGCAAGAGCTCTTGCTCTTGAAAATGCCTCGTGCTATTCTGCGTAACGCTGCCGTTGACAGCAGTTGCGAAGCGCCCTGTATTAGTGTTGGTAGATAAGAGCTTTAAGCTAGGGCTTGTTTTAACTATGGGACATTTTTAATATACAGGGGAAAATGACATTAAAAAGTATCCCACGACTGTTTGATTTTCCTGGCTATACTTGATTTCTTTGTGCAATCTTTTTACTGTCTTCTGTTAGAAAATCAAGAGTGGTACCCTTACAATATTTTGTGCCTCAGGGAGTGATGTGACACACCCTGACTCAGATGAACAGTGTAACGGTCATCACTGGACCGGCTGTTACGGGTGAAGCTGTTCATGCGTGGGTTTACAGGATCTGGTCCCAAGATAGTAACTGCCTATACCACTAGTGAACTGAAGAGAAATTGTACGTGCAGCTTTAGATCTTCACTAGGAAATCTGATTTATCCAATTCCAGAATCTAAAAGTTCAACAGAGTGGCTACACATTGGGACATGAAAAGTGCATTTACAGGATTATTTTTGCATTGTAGGGAGAAGAAATCAAGCATTCTCTTCTTTATAAAGAAATGTCTTAGATATGAGGAAAAAAAGGAATATGACAATCCCTGTGTTGTTGATTTGGTTTTCTTACGTAAGTGAATATATGCGATAGGTTTTACTATATTTTAAAAATAAGAACTGTCAGAAATAAAACTCAGTAAGTCTAGAGTAATTCTTTTTGATTTAGAGCCAGTTGTGGATATTAATATTTTAAATTAATTCAATATGTTTTAAATTGCTCTGCCACTTATCTTGGAAACTAAAACCATTTGTAACAAAACAGCTAGACTGGTTTTAAGTCAAACCAGTGTATAAGAACATGTAAAACTGATGGTGCACTTCAGACCATTAAAAAAGAAACTTCCGGACGATATAAATGACAATGATTTCAATTTATGTGCATTAGAAACCGGGCCTAAAACTCTACAGGTACATTGAAAAGAAAAATAATTCTCCACACTTTCACCTTATGGTTTGCAATTAACAAATTTTAATTCAATTTAAAGGAAACTCAAGGGTCAGAGGGTGAGTTTTCTACAGATAATGAGCATCCAGGAGAACCAGGAAGAGTGAATTGGAACTAACTGGAAGCTTTGCAGCCAAGACTTTTGCAAATCCAGACATATCTACGGTTTTCAGGCTGCCTAAATTTGTTAACGTATGGCACAGAAGCAAGAATATTCCATATTAAATCAGTGGTACAGGATGGAGAGTAGAGCGGATGGAAGCACTGATCATGAAGTGGACACATAGACTGTCAGAAAGCTTTAGGCATTTCCAGTTTCACAGCTTTGCTGTATTGTAGCACTAGAAATGATCAGCATGGAGGTAATCTTTGAGGTCTCACATGACACCTAACCTTCACCTGGTCAGTGATCTTGCAAGGTGTTGGTTCTGAAGCACTGAGGGAGTTGAACTTGGTTTCTTCAAGTCCTCAGGTGTCCTCTTTTTTGTTCAGTAGTTAATAGGCTCAGATATTTTTTAACAGGTACATTTAATACAATTTGCAAAACGATTGTAAATCTGCCATCAGTTTGCTTGTTTATACTAACGGTCGCATAACTTCAGAAGAACTTGCTACATGTGAGTAGAGATGAATAGTTCATCACCTTTTCAAATTGCCGTGCAGAAGTCACATCTAGCAGTCTGTCCTAAGATACGAAACAAAGCGTACCTTTATTACTTCACCTTACAGTAAAGACATAGTGAGTTTTATACAAACCAAATTCTTACTTATTTGATTTAAAGCCTGAGCTGGAATCCGTACTCTTAAGCTCATCATAAAATGCTTGGAAAATAGACTTTTCAGTGAGGGTTTTCAAAAGGATGCCTTCTTTTTTATCCTGTTGAGACATTTAGACTGAACAGAGGACAACAGAAGCAAAGGGCTTATATTGAAGCATAATATATTGCACAAGTGGATCCCAGGTGGAGTTTAGTCATGAGTAGAGACCTCAGGATTTGGTCATAGTGATGACCTGCAGATTGCTTAGCTGATAGACCAAGTTCACTTCTGGAAAAGAGTAGGTGGGATCTGTCACAGTAACGATCCTTGCCCTGAACGAAGAAAATTGCCAACCTTCCCCCCTGTCATGGCACAATAATCTTTTGAATGGCAGTTTTAATTATGGGAGGCTCTAACATTGGGATTTGTGAGATAAATGGGAATTTTGTTGAAGTAAATGTGTGTTATTAATGGTTTGATCATTTGGGTGATAGATATTTTCAGAGCGGAGAAAAATAATGCAATTAGGGAAGTTCTTCATTGTCTCTCTGATGAGTTTGATAGTAACAGATCTTCTTGTATCCCAGCTGAGATAGTATCTGCCTGAAGTTTTTAGTCCATTACATATTACCATGAATTAAATTAACCACATTTTCTTTTCAATACAGATTCTGGTTGCTCCTGGACTCAGGAAAAGGCAAAAGGAAACACAGTGGTGGCTGGTTATAAAACCAAAAACTAGGACATAATGCAGAGGATATGTATGTACTCAAAATTGTTAATATATGTTTGCTTTGGTCTTTAAATGTAAACCTAATGCTTATTGCAAGTTAATAACTGCTTACCAGAACCAGATTTGCCTTTCACTGTAGCATCGAATTTGAGGTAATAATAGCAGCCTGAAAAATAGCTTCTGAGTTGCTAATGCTTTCGACTCTTTTGGCTTTTCTTTGCTTGTAGAACCAGAAATGAATGTATTATCCTTTCAAATTGCTTTGATAAATCTCATTCCCTTTAGGATTAAACATTCCTGAACATTTTTATGCCTCACTGAGCTCTTTCAAACAAACATAAATTAATTCTTTAGCTCAAAATTTATACTCAGGAGACCTAATTCCCCTTGCCTGTAGCATTACTCTATTCGTGTTCAGTCGTGCACAGTGACCATAATGTTCCTCTTCTGACATCTTACTTACCTGCTTTGTGAACTTAGAGAGATACAGAGATCACGCGTGGCAATGAGCAGTGGGAAACATGACACAGAATTTGATTCTGCTGTGTCCTGCAGCGGTAAGTTGGATGTTAGATGTCAAACATCAAATTTTAGATGCAAATCCAGGCACTTCGGTGCTTTATGTTGATGCAAATGTGGCTTGACCACTAGGTACCAATTACTCTGTGATTTAGCGTTTCTCCACTGAATTCAGGCTAAACTGAACACACGTATAGACAAGAGTTCATGCCTCATAAATACTCATACACAAGTACTTGCAAATTCCGTACTGGTACAACATGACTCAGCTCTCTTGAAATAATGGAGCCGCCTGATTTATACCACTGATTTTCATTCACTGTGCTGTAAACTCCTGGAAGCTGACCCTGTGATATAGAAAACAGAAATTTTGGAGTTTTTTTTTCTGCAGGAAAGGTACCCCACTAAAATAACGTCAGTAAAACACTACAAATCTCTACCAGAGTGCTGCAGTTCTACACAGCCAAGTTTTCATGTGGTTTTATGGACATGCTGGGTACTACTTGATTTTGCTGCTGTGCCTGTTCGTTTATTCGTGTAGACAGTGCTGATCGGGTTAGAAACAATAGTGTGTGCTGTTGGTCATCCACGCACGCTGCAAGTGGCTGCTGCCATTCCAGCATGTGGTGGGAATCCTTTGGTCCAACTGGTTTGCTCACTTGCAAGCTTCAGGCAGGAGCTCCTTGGTAAAACCATTTCCTAAGGTGACTGAGGTCAAAAAATAAGAATTTTATGGACAGCTCAGATTTTATATTAAGAGAGTTTTTGGTGAGTTGGCTTATCTGAAGCCATTTTCCTTTTTTCCTGTTTGCTTTTCTAACAGCCTGCTATATTAAACCTGTGTATTTACACGAAGAACATCCCAATAAACAGTTCACGTACAGTATTCAATATTCATATAGCAGCTTAGGAGGTAAGGAGCTGACAAAGTGCACGATGGTGATATAGACTTGACAGAAGGTGAATTCTTGCCCCAGCAAATTTTGTAAAGAAATCAGTGCTCAGGAAAAAGGAAAGAATGATCCATTCCAGCTCAGGCAGAGCCTGAAGCACCTGTACATTAGTTTAATCTTAAATTATATGTCCTAGTGATGTAGCATTACTTGAATGAGTGAGATGGTACACCAGATAATACAAAATAAAATAAAATGAAGTGAATGAGAAGAAAAACACAATTTGTGCTTCAGATGATGACTTGGTTAGAATTAATGGGGCTTTAAAAAAGGCTGTCTGCTTTTTCCTTTGCTTGTGTAGTATGTCATACAAATGAACTGTGAATTCTTTGGTTGAGGAACAAGGCTTTATGTGTGACATCGTACAGTTCTGAAGTACTGAGGTAGACAAAACCAATATACAGAGAGATACAGCTAATTTGTCTTTTACTTTGCATTTGACATGATGTTTGACTGCTGAACGGTCATCCTGTAATTGCAATTTAAAAATTACCCTCTAATTTCCTTTAGTGACAGGGAAACTGCTACAGGAAGTCTCTGCCATACTCAGTTTAAATTGGATGATCATCCAAATGCACAGATGTTTATTCGAATCTCCTCTAGAAAAGGACGTGGGACTCTTCCAGTCACGCTGCTGTGACATTTCCAGTACTCTGGACAGGGGAGGATCCGCGCAAAAATGCTCTCCCTTGCACAACAGGATTGCTGCACTGCTGGTGTTAACTCAGCTCCAGTGAAGAGAGAAAAAATGGGAAATAACAATTTAAAGTAGTAGCCTGCAAAAGATATTTTTTTCAAAGTGGCTTGATTTTGTGATTAAAATTTAATGTTTAACTTGTCTGCTATTTTATTTAAATTGATGTATGCATTTCTAACTTGCATGTTGCATTTTTGCTCACTATGGATCCAGTTAAATCTGGAAAGAGATATACTGCAAATGAAATTAGACACAGGTGACCTATACTGTTAAACTTTAATACTTTCATACAGTGGCTTCCTATTAGATTTCATGTAGTAAGTTTAGAATTTACCAGTGACATTATGTTCATACTTAGGAATTATTCCCTGCCATTGGTCCGTTTTTAGTAGTTATACATTCACTCATACTGAATGCATTAGATATTAAAAATTGATCTCCTAAACCTTTCCAGGTAAAACCCAACCAAACAAAACAAGCTAGTATCAACTACATGTGATTTCAATAGCAGTGGTTTTATGGCAATTGAATTTTGTGGATTTCAGAATTATACCTTTGGTATCATTGCCCTTTAAAAACAGAAAAAAAAAAGGAGCTATAAGGAATTGTTATCATTGCTATGAAGAAATGTTCCACTGGCAGAAAAACTTTTTCACACTAACCAATTTGGGCATCTCTAAAGCACTGAGAACTGAACAAAACAGTTGTTTTTAGGAACACAAAGGCAGCCCAGAACTCTGGAGGATGATGGACCACTTTTAGTACTGTAGGAGCTTCTGTGCATAAGCAAAGGATTTCTGTGACTCTTTCCAAGTATCTATATTTTAGTGTGTATGTTACCCGTAATTTTTCTATCATATTTACACTACTCTTTTGAATTTTTTTCAAGATTACAGAACATTTAACGTTCAAAACTTACTTTTGCGTTGTGCATACAAACTGACTGCAGAGAAGGCACTGTGGCTGTAAACTGAAGAAGTGGCATTTAATCAAATATCTAGTCTAATATTTAATCTTAGAGGAGGGATTAATTTAAACAAAATACTAACCAAGTTTTAAAATTTAAGCAAAACTTAGAGTTCAGAACAAGCAAGCTGTGAAAGCTCCGTATTGAAAATGTGTTTGTGTCCTTTAAGAAACTGTGGCCTAGTGCCAACATATGTCCACCTCCATATTACAACTGTATTTTGGAGGGAAAAAAAAAAAAATCACCATTTGGGAGCTATATTTCCTCATGTAACATTGGTAAAGCACACGAAATTCCCCCTGTTGAAGCCAATGTAAGCTTGTGAAGGCTGTACACTTCTATGAGGCCTTTATAAAAATGTGATGACGTTGGACTCTGCCTGCAAAGGCCTGTCTGTGCTGAATGCCAAAATAGGTACCATGTATAGGACATATTTTTAATATTGATGAAAATGGAAAAAACCAAACTCAGCCAAATTTGTGCTCCAAGCTTGGACTGCGAATGCTGGCAAACTCTCGGCTATGTCTAGCTGTGGAGAACAGGGATTTCAAGACTGTATTTGTCAATGGCTTCTGTGTCCCTCTGCCCTCCTATCTGAATGTCCCACAGTCCTCTTCCTCACTCTTCTGTGTGGTAAGGAGTGATGAAATTTCAGTTTAATGGAGAAAATTGAGTTTCAGGCATCCCAGCTCTTTCCTCCCCAGTGGTGGAGGAGGCACCAGCAAGGAGCGAGTGGATTCCACTCACAGCTCCGATTTCTTTCTTTTCCTCTCTCTCCCCATTGAAAGCAGAGGGAGATGGGATGGTAGGTGAAACCACATGCCTCTCTTTTATACGATTACATTAGGAGAAATGAATTTACCTTAATTGACTTCCCCAGCAACTCATATAATGGTTAGCTGGGGCAGTGACTAACTAATCCATCTACTGGTATCCTAATTACAGATATCGTAACGGTGGTTTTTGTCTTGGTGTATGAGTATGGGAGAAAAAGCCTAAGAAAATTAAGTTCAGTTGACTCAAACAAGAAGGTTTTTTAACCTGTTAAAAAATCAACACGTTCTGCTTGTCCTACAATTTCTTTTTTCAACCAAAGTCTCACTTTTGAAAATTATAAGTTGCTTAGCTTTTTCTATCTTCTAATTTTTCAATTTAGTTCAGTTCCAGCTTGTAAGTAATTTCCTCTCTACAGTTATCTTTATGAATTCTATAAGGAAAAAGAAATCCTTCAGCCCTGAATTGAAACACCCTCCCTCGGTATTGCTTCTCTTGTGGGCAGTGGCAGCATTCGTGCAAGAGCTGTAATGACTACTTACATGATTTTGACTTTAGAACTAGCAATATCTCACACTGATGAAATGCCTTGAGAAAACAATAGGATAGGCTGGCACATGTACCCTAACATAGTAAATTGATAGAGCCAGGATAAATACCTAAAACTGCCACGACATTAAATTAATGTATCAACAGTGAATGACTGCAATTCCCACCTCCTTGAATTTCTGGAAAGAACTTCTATTTTCCTGAAGGGCCTCTCTTTTAGTACGGAGGCCACTGAGATTGATAAATAAGCAAGCAAAACCACAAGTCAAATGATGCCAGGCTCCAGTCTGAATCCACTGAATGTGATCCGACAGCCTCCCAAAAGCCAGCAGGCAATTACTGCTCACGACAGCGAGGCATCTCCGGGGTGCTGGGTCTGCTGTGATCATTTATCAGCTCTATGTTGAAAACTTCATCACTGTAACTGAAATTCATATTTTGTTCTGCTTCCCTGAAATGCAAGGTCAGCCTTTAACGTGGGGATAGCCTTTAACGTGGGGATAGCGGCACCTCTCCCCATCAGAATTTCCCAAATCTCACTAAAATCTATCTTTGCTATTTTGTCTTAATAGTAACATGCACTGAGCACATAATACAACATAACCAAAGTTAATAAAAAAACCTCGTACAAAATTCTTACGGCATGTAACGAGTTTCCATTCGTGCAAAGTTCACATGGAGTTTCTTTGAGGATGCAATCAATACAAAATGGAGAGGTTTTGTAGTTAAGACAAAATTAAATCTTAACTATCTTTTTCACAGAATGAATTTTCCTCTTCCAGCTGAAATTACTAGCAGGCCTGCCAGGCACACCGCCACTGAGGAACAGAAATTCCTCGGATCTCCGCTGGTGCTTCGTTTATATCTGGCCTAACAGACAGAATGGAGTCTGGCCTGCAAAGTTGTTATTATAATGTCAATATAAATATAATGACATTTTCCCCAGCAATGGAATTAGTGCCACTAGGAAACAAAATCATTTTGGGTTTCTCCTGCTGTGTTCGTGTGAGCTTGGGGTCTAACTGGCAACCAGGGAAATTTGGCCTTTGTGCTCAGATAATGTAATGCTATGTTTTCCATTTCAAGATGAAATTACTACTAGTGGGATTTCTGCCACAGGAAAAGAATTTTTGTTGCTAAATCTGTTGGTTGTTTAGGCTGCTTTGTCTCACCACATGAAGATAGTTATTTAAATGACTTGGTTACATAGATACGCAGCTAGAGATATGTATAGATGTGTGTGTTGGTCTTTTTAGGGAAGTTAGTGTGAAGAACATTACGATGATGCGAATCATTATGATGAGTGGCCTTTTTATGGGAAAGATGGTGAGCTTCCTCACACCTATTCTCTGTATCCCTGAGCACGCTCATTTTCTAAGACTCTGGAGATGGATGAGGAATCTCAGCTGACAGCTCACCAATTTTCCCTTCCTAGACCACTCTGAATACAAACCGCTCCGTCTCCGCTGGGAGCACTCAGTAGTAAGCCCTGGGGTGCTGCTCCCTCCGTCTCTTTACTGGGGACCCAGACAGTGTGCTAAAGATTTCCAGGCAGGCTATGTGCCCACTTTTCTCCTGGTGAAAGCAAGGACTTGGGGACAGGGAAGGGGAAGGGCTTGGTTAACCATGGACTTGTATTTTCTGTCAATTATGTCAATTAGGAAATAAATGGATTGCTGCAGATTGCTGGAGCATTTCTTGTGCACCAGGAGAGATTTGCTTTTCCCTTAGTATCACAGAAAATACGGTGTTAGCTTAGTGTGAAGGTGAAGAGCTAGTTCTCCCTATTTAAAATTCTGCTTCCTATACCAATGTTGCAATGGACTCAACTGTTCTCAAGAATGTTCTCAAATTAGATAAAATCAACAAACTGAAGCCAATTCTCCTTATACTTAGCCATAAGTCTCTTTCAAAAATGTCTGAAATTATACTGCATGCTAAGTATTTCAGCTGCTGCTTTAGCATTGCCTAACTGCAGTGATTTAGAGCAAAGCCTTGCCTCCATTTTGATGAAAGCGAGGGAAAAAATCTGTGCTCAGTCTTGCCTGGCCAGCCAGGTCTTGAGTGCAAATAATGCCCATGTACTGCCCTTACGTAGCGATAAGGGTACAAATTGGGTGAGGGTAGGTTGGCGTTTTAGTTCAGATCAGAAGTGCACTTCTGAAACAACTATCCTGATTTTCTCCCACTTACTGTGCTTTCTCTTGCACTGCAGGTCAGAGCATGTGAACCGGACTTTCGGGTGAAACCACCATCGGAAAGGCACTCCGGGAGGACAACTCCTGTGCTCTAGCCAGTTGGCAGTGAGCCCAGACTGGAAAACCTAACCCTGTGTGCAGTGTGGACGTGAGGTCCTTGTTACCAACTGCAGATCTGCTCCAGTTTGGCTCTTCAACTTTCTGATGTAGATACAGTCATGCCCAGAATCCATCAGCAGGTAAAAAATTATTATTGCATTACAGATTGTTGTTTTTATTATTGAAGTTCTTTCAAATGAGCACTGGAAACCCTAAAACAGTATAATGCTCATCCCAAATTAATTATTCTCATGATTTAAACTCAGAGCTTTCAAATCCCAGTTAAGCACAGTTTATTCTTCCTCCTCAGCCAAAGCCACAACTCTGCTTTTGAGACTCTCTGCTAGCACATGCATGCTAAAAACAGATTATCTCTTTTCCACTATGACTTACATGCCAAATGTGCTTATTTACCCCTAGGTAGAATGAATCTTGGCTTTAATTACTTTTATACTAATTACATGCTTTTAATCTATGGTTTGGTAATTTATTAGTTACAGCTGCAGTGAGCAAAATACGCATAGGCTAGGGGAAACGCATCCCTTTGTAGATGGCCGCTGTAGGTCCTTTTTCAGTCCTGCCAAGCCTTATGAGTTAGGCCTAAGCAGTTCATAGGCTTTGAACAAATGAGCACATTTGAGACTTGAAGGACATAATTGCCATTAGGTACCTCCCTATTAGGTACGTAGCACTCCCATTGTTACTCTAACCACTTTAAATGGGAAAAAAAAAATAAATGCTTGAGTGTAAAGCCTAAAAAACTTGTCACAGAAAACTTAAGGTCACATAATTTCAGAAAGGATTATGTTCAAACATTCCGTATTGTTTTTAATTTCCCCCCCCTTTTTTTTCCCCCCCATCATTGCTATGAAATTGCAAGTGGATCAGATTCCTAAAGTCAGGATAGGCTAAATTAATTCATAAACTTTCTAGGTATCTGGATTTAAAGTTTTAGTTGGACCGATTTCTAGTATGTAAAAATTGTATGTTTGTATCGCTCTTCTCATCTGAACATCTGAAAACGACAGCATTAAAGAATTAGTCCCCAGAGCATTATTATCCACTTCTAACCGACGGGGCACAAAGAGGCTTGATGACTTCTCCAATACACTGTGGTAAAGCTGCGAAAGGAACCCAGATGTCCTGGTTCCTCATCCTGTCCCTAAACCACAAACCACACGTCCTTGCCTTATTAGCAACAATCACAGCACATGAAAACAGACTATTTATATCTAAATATTTCATCTGTTCTCACTCATTATTCCCTAACTCACCAATGTAATTATGTTGGCAAGGCGACAATATCTTTTTCCCAGTAAGCGCAAACAGATTGTTAGGTTTTCTGCTTGAGATACAAGCTGCAGAAGAAGAGATCCCAAATAACTAACATCAAAAGGACTGTGTTTGCATTGAAACATCCTTGGAAATGCAGCAACGGGAGAGAAGATTTCCAAACATCTTCCTCAGTTGACTCTGACAGCTGTATTAAAACACTGATCAAGAGAGGTTAACATTGTAAAGAATATAAACCCAGAATGAGTTAAGAAAAAGAGGAAAAAAAAAAAAAACAAAACCAAAAAAAACCAATGAAAAGGGGCTTTGGAAAGTTCTGGTTTTTTTAATCAGTTCAATTCTTGCCCAGTATCCCCTAAGAAAGTGCAGGGGATGAGCCTGTCCAGCCTGTAAATCCCCAGTGGCCCTGCTTGGAACCTTAAAGCCCAGGTGAGCATGAGAAACCCGTTAGGAGGTGGCTACGGGCGGGGCTCAGGGCTGCTGGGGGTTTCAGCCGGGTGTCACAGCTCCATTTCCATTGCTCACACACTGCTGGGAATGCTGCGATGGCACGTCTGGAGAGAACTTGGCGTGGAAAGGCTCGCACGCCTGCAGAGGAGAGACGGGATGTCTGCAGAGCGCAGGACCAGGGATGACGGGATTGAAAGGAGCAGGGTGCGGAGCTGGTCGCTTTAGCTGAGTTTGTACTGGGTAAAGCAAACAGAGCATTGCTGGCCATTTCGTATCTGATAAGCTGGGTGTTTCTTTTGTACCAACAAGGGAGAGAATGGAGGAGGCTGTAAGAACAAAACCTCACAGTGGCTGAAGGTGTTAAACTGGATTTATAACTTTCTCGTTAATTGACAATTTAATTAAGGTAAGCTAACAGACATAAAAAAAATGCAGTTTTTCCACATCGATACAGACCTAGTAAATTGTATTAGTTTGGGAAGTTTGTAACCAGAGCTATTTCTAAGGCCTTTCCAAGCACGCTATTCATAATGCTGTGTAAAAGTGAATCAAGCAATATTTAACAGTCCTCAGAGTTTGCATAACAAGTGACTTTGGACAGAAAATTGAGAAGATTTGTGCAAAATAAATCTGAGATGCGCATTTCATAAATATCATTACAAATTGTCTATGTGATTACATATTCTCTGATTAGCAAAAATTATGCTTGTTCTGGTAAAATACTTGTTTCTATTTATGGGGAATAATGATGCATCCTGAGGGAAACACAAAAGTCATGGAGAATTTTGCTACTGGAGTCAGTGACACCACGTTTCACTCTATGTAAGGCAAGGATCTCAGCTCCTGACACTGCTCGAGCTGCCTCAGCCTGGGACTGAAGTGGCAGCTACAATCTGTCCCGCAGATGCCGATAGACGTCTTAACGTTGTATTATATATACATGCCACGTGTGCAATCCTTTTTATGTTTCAGTGACATGCAGAAGCATGGTTGTGTTTGTTAGCATGTAGACAACACGTACCCTAGTTCTTCTCAATAGGATACTGGAGTTTATTGCAATAAAACTTGAAGTTACTAATTCCAAGCAGACTTAGAGCCTGGGCTGAGAATACAACACTGATTCACAATGTTTGGGTTTCAAAACCAATCATTTGGCCGGAATTTTTAGTCTGCTGACCACGCACTCCCAAACGTAACCCTAAACGTTTCCCCAGTAGGGGAACACAACCAGTTGTATTTGAGAACATTGGAGGGAGAAGATGGCTGAAGAGCATTATATTTTCATCTGTTACCAGGCAGAAACATTGCGCTGTCCATGTGCTTGCTCTTTTGTATTGTCCAGTGCTTGGCAACTTGGTACAGCCCCACTGTGATCCTGAAGCCCTCCGTTGTTTAACGCTGGAAGTGAAATGGGCACCGTAACCCCTGCCTGGCCCTGGAGCTGCATAGGAATTATTTCCTGCTTTCTGCAAAGGAAGATGCCTTCAGATTTTGTTAAATGATAACAAATAAGGAAAAGGAGGCCTCCCCTAGTTCTGGCAATCCTATCCCTCCCACTGGGCTTTCCAGAGGTGGCAGAGTTGAAACTCACAGGTTTTATTTTCAGAACATGATCATTTCTCATTTTGCTATTTTAAAGTAAACAATTCTTGGTTCCCATGTATTATTCAAGTAGAGAGAAGTGGGTATCCAGTGCATACATAATCAAACATCCAGCCTGCACCAGACAGCCTTCTCAAATCACTTGAGAAATTCCCCTATTGCTATTGTTATCATTCTCCATTCACTTCCTCCAATTATTGAACACTTCAGACTTTGTATCCCAGGTCTGCCCCACAGCTGTGGGGTGAAGCAAGCAAGAGCTGTGTTCCTTCAAGCTCCCTTGGACAGTGCTTTGCCCGCAGGAGAAGAGAGGTTGCTGCGCAGATGTTTCTGGTATCACGTTAATCCAGAAATAACCTGCTGAAAGTAGATTTGTTTTCAAACGTTTCAGGAAGAAAATACCAGTTTCAGAGAGAGGAATTAATGATTTTTAACCTGCCTATCATGCTCTTTCATTGCCGGGATGTAAAATCGTTATTGGTGTTTCAAAGCTGTAAGCAGTAATGTTGAGGATGTTTTTGTTACTGCCAAAACATTTACATGAAACTGCTATTCAGATCAAATTATCTCAAAACTGCAAAGCGTGCGTGGATTCCAAATTATTCAACTTGGAAAGATTGTTGCATATTGAAATTACACAGTAGAAACCAGCTAAACACCACCATTGCTTCAGATTCGTAAGAATGGCAAAAATAGCTCTTAAAAGAATTCTTCTCCTTAAATGCATGACTGTAACAGACACAGGATTTTGCTATATTTAAACCAGTATTTCAGTACCGTAAAAACAGCTTTTCACTCTTTCAGGCAGACAGATTGGTTCTGACTATTGTTTCCACAACACTTCAAACACGAACAGCATTGCTCAAAGAGAAACTAAAGCACAAAAGGTAAAGATCTATGACTATTTGTGGAATGACAGACTGAAAACAGAAATTCAAAAAGTGCAGTAAACTGTCAGTGCTGGTAGAATCCTATTAACTGTTCTATTTTATTTCTTTATCTCTCACATTTATCTTTCAGCAACACACCAGTTATGGAAAAGACTCAAATATATTTACCAAAAAAAGGACTGGGCAATACTCTGAATTTCAAGTCTTTGATGAACCATCATTCAAGGTATCTTGATGTGTTTTCCTTGGCATAATACTCTAAATAGCGTTACTGCTGCTTTTCAATAAGGATTCTGTGTCACAATGAAAGGATGATACAGCTGCTTTAAAGCATAAAGGTAATTTTCCAGGAATCACGGGAAGGGCTGTCTAATTTGGCAACAGAGGTCAGGTGCCATTTCTCTTTGGCAGAGAGGAGATGGACAGATGAAAACTCAGTGATAAAACCAGAAACTTATAACGCTGCTGTCAGAAAAGAGTTGACAAATAATAGTAAGAGCCATAGAAGGAGCTTACCTGTGAGGAATATTGAGTGTGGGGCTGGAGTTGGGGTCCTTTGCCCTTTTGGTCACTGATAATTGGAGACTGACACCTAAAATGTGTGTGCTTTTTCAGTTTAAGTTTGTAGTTGATTTGTTCTCATTCCTTCAGTGAAATATCCTGAAAAGCAACAAGAAAACATTAGGGTAAGACAGGTTCCCCAGACGCTGTGAGGAGTGCTCAATGGGTGTCAGTCTGTAACACAAAATACGTGCTATTTTGATACGGTATGGTTTACCATGGCATAAAATTATCGTGATTTCAGAATCAACCTGATAAAAAGATATTCTGCGCTGGAGGGTGTTCCATGTATAAGAGGAGTTGTAGGTAAGGCATCTTGTCTGGAAAAAAACTGATCTGCTTCTCTGGGAACGGGAAAAGAAATTAAAGAAATAACCATATTGGGAGGAATTAAATAGTAATGATCTCTTCACAGGCTGTGTTTTTTTCCCTTTTTCTTTAAATATGCATGCAATGGCAGCTATGGAAGTAGAATATGAAGAACAATGTCCACTAGAATACACAGTGCACACATTTCAAAACAATTTACACTAGCTACTCTGTCACATTCAGATGAAGTGGTTTTTCCTTAAAAGAACTGAGGATTAAACTTTGCGTGTCTTGGAGGAGGAAAAATAAAACCACTTCCCCTTCAATTTCAGAAAATCAGACTAATTACTACGTTGTTAGCAATTAAATTCTTTATCCAGACTTAGCAGAGAGAAGCAATGAGTGATTCTATGAAGCACACAGGACAGCATGGAATTGACTTTTTAAAATGAATACATGTTTCTTCTACTAAAATCTTCCCATCATACAAGTTTGACATAAATTCTTGCAAAGCCATAATTTTGATGAGAAATGGACTAAAGCTGAAATAGCCCTTTAAAAACAGAGATTATCTTGTAACCAGATATTTCCTTCCTAACTTTTAAATTCAGTTCTTCCTGAGCAGGCCTGTTCTCTGTAATGCCAAACACTTTTGGAAGAGTTCATAGTCATCTTCTATATTTTCTATAATAATTTCATTAACTGAAGAGATGTTCATCTCCTCAAACACAGGTACATAATTCAGCGCAGTCTTCTCTGCATTGCCCCCGTTCTGCGTGTTTTCACCATGTGTCTTCATGCTTTGCATGTTCTACCACGTGCCTTGATCCCGTGGTAGACTATTCTCAACTTTCAAATCTCCTGTTAAGACAAGGCATCTTTGAGTTGTTACTTCTGTGCTAACATCCTCTCAAGTGCACCGTCTGTGTGGTGGATGCGTACTGCTGAACTGGTAGGATCTGATTGTCATCTTGTGCTTTACCTCAGTCTTCACCCTTTGGTAACTATTTACACCAGTAGCAAGCAACTGGAGGATTCTATGGACCACTGGAGACAAAGCTGATCATAAGAAATAAAAGGCATTTCCACCAGAAAGATTCCAGAAACTAAGCTGATCTTCAGGGGGTGATGCTGACTCATTAATGGTGGTACTTGCAGTGTCTTTACTGCTTTTTAGTTAAGCACACAATGCATCTTCATAATTAAGCCACAGGCGTAATACGGAACAAAAGGCACATGTGGCTTTTTGCTGTTTTTAATTTTCTTCCTTCTAGTTATGACTAGGCCCACTCTAATGGCAACAACTAGACGTGAAGAAGAATTGTGCTCGAATTTTGCCATTTTAGATTAATTTGTAAAATTCATGCTGTTTTCTGAAAATACTATTTTTTACTACAAGTTAGATAAAGCATATTATTTTCTAAATGCTTTCATTCGTTCAGACACTTTGGTTTGAAAAGGGCAAGAATATTTGAAATTCAAATTAAAAAAATGACCTGGGATCAGGAGAAATCTAGGAAAACTGACTCTTGTTCTCCTGATCGATAAATCAAACATTGTTCTAAAAAGTTATTGAAACCAGCTGTAAGGAATAATCAGATCACAATTTACACAGGGAAGCATAGCTAGCTAATTATTTAAGATCCTCTGAGAAGCTGCCACAAGAGGCAAAGGTGCTCCAAAGAGGTGATTTTGAGGAAAACTTACTGAAAGCTGAGGACCAAACTGACCCTTGCGCAAGAAGGCAGGGAATTATGGCAGAGGTCCTCTTGGCTAAGCAAGGAGCTTTTTAGTGGTCTGAAATGGAAATGAGACCATGCAAGAAGCAGAAACATGGACAGGCAAGCAAGGGGGCATAGATAAAATTATGCTTGGGCACTTCCTGGTGAAATGGGGAAGGCCAAAGCAAAGTGGGAGCTAAAAATAAGGGATTTTAGAAAAGTAACAAGGGACTTCCACAAGTATGCTAGTAGCAAAAGGACCGTGAGCTTTTCCTACACACTGATCAGAAGTTTACTGAATAGAGTTTCAATGAAGATCTCAGCTCTGTTTTGCAAGACTTAACCTGGGCTCTCTACTACCCAGGCTCTGGTGCATGGACTTATTTCTGCTCAGAGAAGCACATCAGGGGAAAAAATAATATTTTCCAGTATGTCTCAAAGTATTGCACTAATTTTGTCAACATGGTCTGTAAATGGCCAATACTTCAAACTTTGCTGTGGAGTAAAGAGGTAGCGTGAAATAGTTTTCATGGAAAATCTGTAGTTTAAAATACTTTAGTCTCATTAACTGTAATTACTTTGGACTAAATGAGTAATGTTTGAGTCTATAAGCTGGCAAACAAATGAATGTTGTCTACTCAAAGTCCATTAAGGAGGTCTGCTTTGCCTCAGTCTCTGTCTCTCCCAAATGGAAAGTGAGATGTGGCGATCTTCTGTGGATTTTGTGGCATTCCTTGTAGGATGTTTTTCATACTCTGTACGTTGTGTAACAACACAAAAAGCCTCCAGGCTTGTACTGCGTTCTGTCTTTTTTTTATATAGAGAGCGACAGAAATACCAGAGCAGTATGTGGCGGCCCAGCCAGGGAGAAGCTAGCCTCCCCATGGCCCTCTAGACATCTTCACCCATCAGTCTAAGTTCCTTCCTTCAAGTCCTGTAAAGTTTGGCTCACCTGTCCTTCCTGTTGCATCTCTATCTGTGGAACCTCTGAGATTACCCTCTAATGTCTTGCCATGGTGGGCTGGTAAGCTTCATCGTTCTCCAGTTGTGTTACTGTGTGGTGCTGGGGTTGAAGGAAAGAAGCTCCTTCAGGCTGAAGCTTGCTTCACTTCATAGCGTGATTCCCAGCTGGTGTTCTCTGCTGCTCACCTACCACAGTTTTGTGTCTGAGGCTTACAGCTGAGGCTTTTCTTATTGCTTCCTGGTGCTGCTTTAGGCCTTTTGTGAGGATATGTCCTTGCTTCCTTGGAGTCATCTTCTGTTTCCCTTTCACTCACCTCCCTGGTGTTGCCTAGATCATCCCACCGCTGGGATGCATGCTTCCCATCTTCTCTCGGGTGGATTTTAGGTACCTGAGCCCAACTATATCAGCGTAAAACCAGAGTGTCACTGTTTTTCCTTTGCTGAGCCACCTTCCCTCTCGTCAACAGGACTCTTACCACATCAGGAGCAATCAATAGCAGTTTGGCCAACTCTTCTTTCGTTAAAAGAGCAGGATCTAAAGTGAGCCAGTGTTTGAATTATTATACAGTATAGTGGTTGTAAGGACAAGCTGCGTAAGGCAGTGATGCCTGTGAATAACATGTTATTGTCATTAGCTGCAAGCACCATTTTCTATTTCTTACTGGAGAATTTTCCTACACTTGAGGCTTTTCCTAACACTGCTTCCAGTATTGGATTGCCATCCATAGGTCAGTCTAACAAGGCACATCCTATTCACCTGTTTTTTAGTCCTGATACTTGTTTCTGTTTTGTGGGGTTTTTTAGAGATATATATCCTGGGAATTTCTGAAGGAGTCTCAGCAATTGTACTAATTACTGCAGGCACGCTTTTCTCCAAAGGCACTAAACTTTGGCAGAGGTATGGTTACTTTTTCAACTCCATATGCTGATGTGAAACCAGACCTCGATTCAATCTGCTTCTCATGAGTTTGAAATACAGACTCTTCTGCCGTCTGACTGAAGTTGTTGCAGAGGAGAATTAAAATGAGAGGAAGACACATATCTTGGAGTAGTTGATGCCTTCCAAACAACACGCCTACTCTTCTGGAACTAGTTTTAGTGTAAAATCAAACACAACTATCAGCCTCCTTGTTCCATGCAGATCTTCCTGCCGTGTCCCCAGTTACTTTCTTAATACCTGCTTTATACTTCCTGAGCTTTTCTTAATGCATCCAATTCATTCCCAGATCCTCTATGAAGGAAGATGCACAGTCGCTCTGCTTGCAGGCTGCGTGGGTGCGCAGCTTTCAGCTGACTTGGTGAGTGGTCACCAGCCATCCTCTCCTCCCTTTCCAGAATCACAGAATGGTTAGAGCTGGAAGGGACCTTCAAAGGTCATCTAGTCCAACCCCCTGCAAGAAGCAGGGACATCCCTGACTAGATCAGGTTGCTCAGAGCCCCATCCAGCCTGGCCTTGAACGTTTCCAGGGATGGGGCATCCACCACCTCTCTGGGCAACCTGTTCCAGTGCTCTACAACTCTTATTGTAAAAATTTTTTTTCTAATATCTAATCTAAACCTACCTCCTTCTAATTTAAACCCATTACCCCTTGTCCTATCACAAC
>WHYT01015774.1:20573-33282 GCA_009806455.1 Tetrax tetrax
TACTTTTAATTCTAGTGTATATATATAACTGAATCAATAGTGAAAAACTATATGCCATATCATATGTGTAGGTTCACATCATAGACTTAAAGAGGGCATTCACATTGTACAGCTGCTAAATAGCCTGTGAAATATACTACATGATACATAAATGCAATAGCCTACAGTTTGTCTGAAAAACTTGTAGCTATATCAGAGATCCTTAACACTTCTCTGAACTACCATAATTAAGAATTGTTTATTACACAACTATATTTTATGAGTGTGTTATTACTTTACAGGAGGTTCTGCAGGATAACCACAGAAAGTCATTATTATTCCATACATAGCAAATGACTTTAACAGGACCGTTTTTCATTTCCCATATTCATGCATTTGGTGTAGCTAATAACCCATAAAGCACCTTTACAGTCAATTTAACCTGCTTTAAAATTATATTTGTCAACCATACAACAAACTCCACTTGCTGCAGTTGTTTCAACATGTTACCACTATACCAATATATTACAGTAAAGCCAATGGTAAAAGATTTGACTTATCATAAAAGTAAGTGAATCTTAAGAATGTATTATCTGTGCAACCACAGTCTCTTTCCTAAAGAACGGTTTAAACTCTGCCTTCTTTTTATTATTGATTGCTGTAATTAATTTTTTGCAGTTTCTGAATCATGGTTTCCTACTTTCCCTGGGTTCTTACTTCATGTTGCTTGGTATTTCCTCTAAAATCGTGCTTCTTGGATAGGAAGATCAAAATACAGGTCTAAGTCAGATAGTAAAGAGGACTAATATATGGAAAATTAAAAAGGTAAATAACGCTAATGGAAATAACCCCAGTAAAGTAATGATGCACGAAAAATCCAAAGCAATCTGTGTAAGAGTAATTTATTGTCTAAAAACTGTTATAATTTGGGGGATTTACCCTTTTAAACTATAGCACTGTAGTACTACTTTGTATTTGCAATATAATCAGACCCAGTCATGGTCAATCTTCTGCTTGAATGTGACACAAAAGCAGCAGCCTTTTTCTTTCAAACTAGATTTGTCAATGTTCCCTCACAACCTCAGACAAATCAATTCCTACCCTCAGGAGCACACATTTTGATCACATTCTGTCAAAACAAGCATGGTTAGAACACTTTTCCCTATACACTGTATGAGGGTCTTGGTATCTCAATGCATGTTTAATGGAATAAACATTTTTAGAGTGAGTGTACAATGAATAAAACTGTTCTTTGCAGATTTCATAGCTAGCTAGACAATATGGACAATTTGTGATTTGTTTGTTTTGTTTTTTTCTTGCTCTCTTTTTAGGTCAATTTTCTATTTTGATGGTAATTTTTCCACAGGTTCATTTCAGAAGCTCTCCCTAACTGGATTTCTGTTCCTGGTTGATAACTCACTGATGATTCTTAATCTCATAATGAAAAAAACAAACAAACAAACAACAGATCCTGGGAACAGATACTGTCACACAAGTTATTAATATGGATACTATGTCTTAAAGAAAAAAAAAAAAACACAATTCCCTAAAAAGTAATAATTTTTCATTTCCTTATTATGATTCATCAACATAACCTAAATTTTCCCTACAATGTCTATGTTATATCTTTTGTTGCAATGTTCACCACTACATTATGTCACACACGAGATCCAAACACAATTCTAAAGAAATCCCCAGTTTCAAGGGTTCTGAACGGCACAGGCATCATATTGACAAAAAGTTACGTAGTCTCAGGGACCACCCCTATTTCCCTGAAGTCAGTAAGATTACTTCCATTGTTTCCAAAGCTGTCAGGTTATTAATAGAAATGTCTAATCAGACAAAGCAGGAAAAGTACAGCTGAGGTTATAAAGCTACATTTAACTGGATCTGAGTTGTTTTTCTCCCTCTCCTCATCTTTTATGTGTCATGCAAGCTTTTTTTTTTCTAGAGAGATTAAACTTGAATGTGGGATATTCAAGGAAAAATGAGGATACATGTATTGTGGCATTCCACTTGCTTTTACAAAAGGATGTTCAGAAAGAGCATGAGTCACTGCTACATTCTACAGTCTGTGAAATGGCTAATATTAAAAAAAAAACCCCTCAGAAGTGGAATAACCTTATTTCAGACTTCTTTCCCCCTTGTCATCTTTATACACACACAGTATACATTATACCAGACCACAAGCCGTGGTAAAACTCAATTTACATAAATGTGTTTCATGAATTGAACTTGTATTTTTTCCATCCTTTTCTCTGGGTTTCTAGAACTATTAATGTGGAGCTGAAGCTTTTTCATAGTTATAAATGTCATTCACAGCAGTAGGTTATACTTATTCATTTGCTTAATTAGTTCATTTATCAAATGGATGTGTTCCATTGTACAGAAGCCTGATTAAAAGCCTGTCTTTTCTGTTGGTTGGTTGGACTCCAGCTTGGCTGTGAGCTGATTTCATGAAAACCAGCCAAAAAGTTTGTAGAATGAAGACATGAGCCTGATCGATCTCCAGTTCCTCCTGTTGTGTTCATAAGAACTTTAATAACAAGTAATTTTTCTGAAATTACAGAAAATGAGGAATTTTCTTTCATTCGTCTGCTGAGGCCAGAGTTAAAATTGGCCTCATTATAATTATTATTTATATTGCAGTAGTTTCATTGTGCATTCTACAAATGTGTAATATAGACTCTTTCAAGACTTTAAATACTAAAGATAGGACACAAAGGGTGAAAGGAGAAATGGAGACAGAGAAAGGTGAAGTGATGCTTAGGGACCACAGAACAAGTCACAACAAAACCAAAATTAGAACGATTCTCTTGTCTTTCAGTTCACATTGTCTCCAAAATCCTCAGTAAAAGTTCATACATTCTCTGAAATAAGTTCTCTAAATATTGAATATCAATTTTCTTGCTGTCAATTGAGTGAACATCTGCTGTTTTCTTGGCAACAGTTCCAGCCATTTTGGGGCATGTAATATGTTTTGTTCCTTTGCAGCATTCATCATGGTACTTCATACATATTAATATAATTTAAATCATGCTAACATAAAGCACATATTAAAATATGTTGCACCTCAGGGTTGGCTAGAATGGGCACAGAAACAGATCAAACTTTACATCCGAGTTTGTAATATTTTGTGTACATTTCCGCTGAGAACAGCTAACATTGAGGGAAATCAAAGAACTATATTTCTGCTGTGAAATGCAAGAGTGAAACAGTACTCATAAGATGAGGAGTTCTCCCAAAATTGTTGCATTTATCAGACTTTGCTCCCCATCCCTGTCTTCCAGCTCAGAGGGATGCATATCTGGAGAACACCTGGTCTTACTATTAACAACTGAGGCAAAGAAGGTATTAAGTGCCTCAGCCTTTTCCTCATCCTTTGTCACTATTCTCCTTAGCCCTCCATTTGTTCCTAATGTATTTATAGAAACATTTTTTACTGTCTTTTAGGGGTGTAGCCAGATTAAGTTTTGATTGGGCTTCTGCCCTTCTAAGTTTCTCCTTGCATAAAGTCATGACATCATTGTAGTCCTCCTGAGTTGCTTGTCCCTTCTTCCAAAGGTCATAAACACTCCTGTTATTTTTCTAAGTTACAGCCAAAGCTTTCTGTTCATCCAGGTCAGCTTCCTTCCCTGTCAGCTTGTTTTTCCGCACATGGGGACATCCTGCTCCTGCGTGTTTAAGATTTCCTTACTGAAGCATATCCAGACTTTCTGGACTACTTTGCTCTTCAGGATTGCCCTCCAAGGGACTCTGTCAACTGGTTTCCTAAACAGGCAAAAACCTCCTCCAGGAGTCTGAGGTAGCAGTTCTGCCGAAACCTCTGCTTACCTCTCCAAGAATCGAAAACTCTTATCATTTTGTGATCACTATGCCCAAGATGGCCTCCAATCATCACATCACCCACAAGTCCTTCTCTGTTCACAAACAACAGATCAGTGGCGTGCCTTCCCTAGTTGGCTCACTCACCAGCTGTGCCAGGAAGTTATCTTCCACACACTACAGAAACCTCCTAGACTGTTTCCTCTCCTCTGTATTTTATTTCCAGCAGACATCTGGTAAGTCCAAACCCCCATGTGAACAAGGGCTAGTGATCATGAGACTTCTCTCAGCTACTTATAGAATGTTTTGTCTGCCTCTTCTTCCTGGTTGGGTGGTCTATAACAGACTCCCACCATGATATCTGCTTTGCTGGCCTTTGCCCTGATTCTCATCCATAAACACTCGATCCTATCATCACCATCATTAAGCTTTGGACAATCAGAACATTCCTTAACATACAGGGCTACTCCACTGTGTCTGCTTCTTCGCCTGTCCCTCTGAAGAGTTTATAGCCATCCATTGCAGCAGTCCAGTTGTGCAAGTCATCCCACCACTTTTCTGTGATGGCAACTAAATCATAGTTTTCCTGCTGCACAATGGCTTCCAGCTCCTCCTGTTTGTAGCCCATGCTGCATGCATTGGTGTAGATGCACTTCAGTTGGACTATTGATCCCATCACCTTTCTAGGGGGGACAAGCCCTGATTCCCATGTGACCATTCTCAGGCAGTTCCATGGTTTCTAACACATCAATAACCCTTGTATCTTTGCTGCTGCATGGACCTCCATCCCATACGTCCACTGAGATGGCAGACTGAAGGACCTCACTAGCATACCACCCTTCAAACATTGATGTGCCACCCGCAGGCTTATCTCTAGCGAGTCTGGTTCTAACCCTTTCCCCCTTCAAATCTAGTTTAAAGCTCTTTCAACAAGCCCTGCTAGCTCCTGTGTAAAGATTCTTTTCCCCTTTGAGACAGGTGTACCCCATCTGTTGCCAGCAGCTCTAATATTGTTTAAACAGATTAATGATCAAAAAAACCCCCAAAATTCTGCTGGAGACACCAGGCTTGGAGCCATATATTGCTCTCCTGGCCGTTCCTGTTTCTTCTCTCATCATTCCCTGCAACTGGAAGGATAGAGGCAAACATTACTTGTGTACCTCATCCCTTAATTAGCTGACCCAAGGCCCTAAAGTCTCTGTTGATTGCCTTCAGACTTGTTGCAACTTCATCGCTGGCTACCTGAAAAAGCAATAATGGATAATAATCTGAGGGCCATACCAGGGTAGGAAGCTTTCTCTTTGCATCTTTAACCCAGGCCTCAAAGAGACAGTAGACTTCCCTAAGAAGTGTGTCTAGTCTGCATATTGGGCCTTCTGTTCCCTTCAGAGGAACCCTCCTATGAAAATGACCAGTATTTTTTTCTATATTGAAGTGGTTTCGATGCAGGATGACTTAACCTTCGTGACTTTTCCAACCTAGATGAATCATCGTCCTTGTCATTGTTTGGTTCCACTTGCAGAGCCTTGTACCTATTAGAAGGAGGTAGGTTTAGATTAGATATTAGAAAAAAATTTTTTACAATTAGAGTTGTAGAGCACTGGAACAAGTTGCCCAGAGAGGTGGTGGATGCCCCATCCCTGGAAACGTTCAAGGCCAGGCTGGATGAGGCTCTGAGCAACCTGATCTAGTCAGGGAGGTCCCTGCTTCTTGCAGGGGGGTTGGACTAGATGACCTTTGAAGGTCCCTTCCAACCCTAACCATTCTATGATTCTATGATTCTAAGGGGAAAATATTAACATTTACTACACATCTAATTAATTCATTTGCAAAGAGTAATATTATGAAGGTGTTTAGGAAAACTCATAGATGAAATTATTGGACATGAGATAATTAAGTTAGTGTGTCCCTGGCAGCAGCTGAGCTCCTGACAGGAGATATTTCTGGATACTGAATTTTGTCTTGCTTTGAACATTATCTGCATTAAAAAATAGAAAAAGTAAGTGGAATCAGTCTGAGATCATATATTTAATGTTAAATCATGTTAACAGGAACTTATTCTAAGTGAATACATTGCTGGACTGCTTATCTGAAGTGACAACACCAAACGGTTGATGTGTGATTTGCTTACCTTCTAAAACAAAAGTTTAGGTTATCTCCCAAGAAAAAGCTGAAAACATCCAATAGAAATCAAGATACTGCTAAGCATTCTGAGTGTAAACTAGGCACTTGCAACAATTTTATGCTATTGTACAAAACATTTTCCCTCTGTTAGGTTTGTTGTAGTAGCATCATACAATGCTGACCTGATGATAATATTTTTGATCATCTTTGTTCTTTAGAAGTGGCAAGAAATTTCCGTGTGGAAACATACTGGATACAAAGCTGTATTAAGTATTTATTTTCAGCAGAATAAGAGAGATTCTCAGATATATGTCTTACACATGCTAGTAATTTCCTTCTTCATCCTAGGGGACCAAGAAATATCTTGAATTCTGAAAAGAGATTTCAAAGTTACAAGAAATCAATTTGGGGAGCAGATTTTAAAATTTTTTGCAAGTCTTTCTGAGCCCTTATTGCTACTAAAATACCTCGCTTTCTGGGTGTTGATGAATAAATCAATTAAAAAAAAAAAAGAGGGACATTTCCAGAAAAGTTGTCATCTGAATCTCTAAAGTAAAGCAATCATTTCATTTTCTTTCTCTGTGACTTTCGGCCTGTCTCAGTTGTAGTAGCAGGCATTGATTTCCTCCAAGTGAGGTACCAAGTTGCATTGTACTTGCTATACTTTTATACTGGCTGGCTGTGTCTCCCTGTCGAGTCAGAAAGTACAGGTTTATCTGTTTGACCAAAAAACCTATCTTAAAGTTACAATTACTTCTGAAAGGAGGTTTCTGACAAGCGTCTTTCACTTTTTGTGTTCTGGATAAATATGGTAATAATTCATCAGGGTGGTTTTTTTAAACCTTAATGATAAGTAAGTACATACTGAGAAACTGCACCTGGTTCATAACAGCTGAGTAATATTTGCAACAGCTTTTCTGCTCACCTGTTCTGTAACACTGTAAATAGGATTTGGAAGACTTATGTACTGGACCTCAATGTTTATATATACACTGACAAATAAAGTGTATAAACCTGATAATCAGAATGAGAAAGTCACAGGTAGTTGAACTTCTGATATCTCCTTCCATTTTGTCAGTTGCTAAACTTCACCAGAAAGACTTCAAATGGGAAAAATTTTAGGAAAATAAAAAGCAAGCTCAGAAACCTGGACTTCAGGAGAGCAGAATAAAGAAGTTCTGCTTGCAAGAATCCTATGGGATAAGGCCCTAGAGAGAAGAGAGGCCCAGGAAAGCAGATTAATATTTAAGAATCATCTCCTCCAAGCTCAAGAGCAGTCAAACCCAATGAGTAGTAAGTCAGGTAAAAATGCCAAGAGGCCTGCGTGGATAAACAAGAAGGAACTTGCTAAACTAAAACACAACACGGAAGCATACAGAGGGTAGAAGCAAGGATGAGTAACCTGGGAGGAATACAGAGACATTGTCTAAGCATTCAAGGATGAAGTTAGGAAAGCTAAAGCCTAAAGGGAATTGAATCTGGCTAGAGATGCCAAAGACAACAACATGCTCTTCTATAAGTATATAGGTGACAAAAGGAAGACAGCAACTAGCAGTGTAGCCAGAGGCTCAGTACTGGGTCCAGTCCTGTTTAATATCTTCATTAATGAGCTGGATGATGGCTCAGAGTGTACCCTCAGCCAGTTTGCTGATGACACGACACTGGGAGGAATAGCTGACACACCAGAGAGTCGTGCTGCCATCCAGAGGGACCTTGACATGCTGGAGAATTGGGCTGACAGGAGAAACCTTATGAAGTTCAACAAGGGGAAGTGCAAAGGCCTGTACCTGGGGAAAACAACTGCATGCACCAGGACATGCTGAGGACTGACTGACAGAAAAGCACCTTTGCAGGAAAGTATCTATAGGTTCTGGTAGACATCATGTTGAACACAAGCCAGGAGAAACATAGACATACTGGAGAGAATCCAGAGAAGGGCCACAAAGATGAAGGAACCAGAGCATCTCACATATGAGGAAAGGCTGGGAGAGCTAAGACAGTTCAGCCTGTAGAAGGCAAGGCCTAGGGAGGATCTAATCAATGTACATCAATATCTGAAATGAGAGTGCAAAGAGGAGGGGACTGGGCTCTTTTCAGTGGTGCCCAGTGGCAGAAAAAGACACCATAGGCACAAACTGAAACACAAGATATGCTGTCTGAACATCAGGCAAAACTAATGGTTTCCCAGAGAGGTTGTGGAGTTTCCCTCCTTGGAGATATTCAAGAGTCATCTAGACATGGTCCTGGGCTCTAAGTGACCTTGCTTGAGCAGAGGGGGTTGGATGAGGTGACCTGCAGAAGTCTCTTCCAACCTCAACCTTTCTATAGTTTTGTGATTCTGTGAAATGATGATTCTATTCTGAAGGAGTTGGACATCGACTTGGAAGTACTGAGCACAGTTTGATTTTACAGATAGTTGAGATGATTCAACAGTTTGCAGTATTCAGTTAACTGACTGGTTATATTGGCACTCATTAAATAACCCACATTTTTCTTTGGTTTAATAAATTATGGCATTGATGTATTTGAGAAGCCACACTCTTTTGGTGGCTATTTTGTAAGAACACTTGAATGTATTTTAGTGAATACTGTGAGAATTTCTATCAATATGGTTTTTTCAGAATAAGATCACAGGGGAATTTTGCAAAGATTAAAATAGTAAGAGTAGTATATGTAAAATAAGCAGTTGAGTGAAAGCAGTTGGATAGCTGATAATGCAGAGAAGCAATAAACACTTTTCTACAGCTTGGTGTAGTGTAAATCACATTTCCAAGACTACTTTAAGAAGCTTTGCTACTTTTTGTATATAAGATAGTACTGCCTGTTTGTGGGCAGGCATAAAATATTCAAAGTGCAGAAAACACTGTAAGCTCAAATTTTGACATCACTATTATGTAACAATATTTTAATACATGAAGCTTGTGTATTTACTTCTTCATAAACCATAAGTTAAAGAGGTAACACAGTGTAAGTTAAAAAGGACTCTTTGCTGTAGATGCATAAAGAGAGTCATTGTGGTTGAAAATCTGAAAAATGAAAATAACCTAAAATGTACAGCAATCACATTAAAGATCAAGGAGAATCAACTTCAAAATGGAGATACAATCTAGGACACAAAACTTAGTATTTTTTGTCTGATATGTCTTCATTTGGAATTACTAATAATTATATATGCTACTACGTCTGTTATGCACTTAGTGTAAAACACAGTCCCAACATAAGGGCTGCTTTTCATCAGACACTTTTATTTTAATAGTGGTTGAAATGCTTTTGATATAGCATTACTAGGTTACAGTTTATAGTACAATAGATCTAATTACAGTGTATTGATCTAGTATCTTAGCCATACTTGTAGCAGTTTTCTTAGGTCATTATTTGATTGAAATTATTTTAAGGAAATGCTAGTGTAAGATAATAAGATAAGTGAGAAGAGATGTTGCATAATATTTGACTTAATAATATAAATTCTAATTCCTTAGGTCATTGACAAGCTGAATTTTTTAGGCTGAAATTTTTTATGTTGGCTGCCTGCTTCATGGCTGATGTATTTTTACTCAATTTGTGAGGAAACAAGACCTATTCAATCATGCTGTTTTATCAGTCAGTATTTCTTTGGTCTCCAAGAGCCAAATCATAGAATCATAGAATCATCATAGAATGGTTAGAGTTGGAAGGGAGCTTCAAAGGTCATGTAGTCCAACCCCCCTGCAAGAAGCAGGGACATCCCTGACTAGATCAGGTTGCTCAGAGCCTCATCCAGCCTGGCCTAAAAATCATCAGCTCTGTAGGGGAGAATGATTCCATCTAAGGTGTAGCAGAGGAGCTGACTATTTACTCTGTTAACTGCTAGCCAGCATGCACATAGCACAGCATTTGCTGTGTTTTTGGAAGTCAGAATGCTAAAAATTTAAGCAAAGGACCGAACAGGAGCCTGGGATCAAGGATGTGCCTCTTGCCACTTTGATAAACATCCACCTGAATTTGGCTGTGTTATTATTCTCTTACTAGTGCAATTTTCAAATGCATGTGTAGAAGTTGCTCTGACTGTAACTAGAGCTGTACATTTAACTCTGGATGAAAAGCTCATCAATTTATGAATCAATTAATTCAATTTGGCAAGAAAAGAGCTGGTTTAGAAGATTCTGACCCTACTTACGATCCCTGTTGTGTGTGGTACCAGGGCCCTGAGTGGGCTAATTAGCCTTAATTGCCCTTATGGCCTTACCTGGGCCCTGTCCTGCCCATGGGTCTATTTGAACTCTGGCCAAGGTAGCCAAGCTTTATCTGAGGTTTGTTTGAACTTAAGTCTGTCTTACTGACTAGGTTTTCTGTATAGACTCCAAACCTATGTAGTATGGTACTTTTGTCTCCTACCTGGGCCTTGAATGTGTATTAAGGATAGCCTTGTGTCTTGAATGCACCCTCTATCTGTGTTACGGCCTGGTCTCCAGCTCTGACTCTTTGGTGAACCTTGGACCCGAGTAGTAGGTGGCTTTTTTTCTTGTCTCTGTCCCTCTCTCCTGCTAGTCCTGACTGAACTCTGTTGAGTAGACCCTGGAACTGGCTGGCTTGTTACTTTGTTATTTCTAAGTGTGCAGACAGACCCTGTTGCTGTGGTCTGGTGTGGGTGTTGTGGGACAGTGCCCTTTTAGCAAGAATCCTACCTGCAGAGGGTTACCTTCAGCTCCTGGTTCACCCTGTCCCTTCCGGTGGTCCTGTTCTTACTGATTTCTGACACTTGGTATGAAAATGTGATGAATCTTTCCTTCTTTAGTTTACTTTCGAAAAAGGCTGGAAATCTCCTAAGGTAATGTATTAGGAATTTTTTTTTTTTTACAATGGAGGGTGGTAGAACACTGGAACAGGTTGCCCAGATGGTGGTGGATGCCCCATCCCTGGAAACGTTCAAGGCCAGGCTGGATGGGGCTCTGAGCAACCTGATCGAGTTGAAGATGTCCCTGCTCCTTGCAGGGGAGTTGGACTAGATGACCTTTAAATATCCCTTCCAACCCAAACCATTCTATGGTTCTATGAAACTACTTTAAAAAAAAAAAGTCTAAGGTCTAAGTTAAACACTCAGGAATACTACAATTAAGGTTGTCTGTAGAATTCTAATTCGCCAAACTCATCTGAGACTTCTAGCTATGTCTGTTGCTATAACTTCTCCATTTTGCTCAGGGCCCCATATTTTCCTATGTTAATTGCTGTGGTACTGCGTAGGCACTGAACTAATTATATTAGATTTAGCTTGAGTGTGATTTTTTTTTTTTTGTTGTTGTTGCCCAGTAACTGCCCAAATGTGCTTATCAGGCAGATGTTAAGCTAATTTATTTTTCTTTTACTGGAAAATAAGCTGCTTATGTCTACTGTACAGGAAAGGTAAGTTCATGGACACTTTAGATAAATTTATTGACATACTGCAAGATGTTGCCTTGCCTCTTTGAATAAGCCATCAGGGTGCTTCCAGACAATGAATTATCCATTTCTAGAGCACTTTACAGTTTATCCCACTCTTTGCTTTTTAACCTCAAATACAGGGGTGAGTAACATTTCAGCAAACTGAAACTTACAGTCTCAAGAAATTAGAAACATGTCCTTTGCTGATCATTCGTTAAAAGTTTGGTTTAGACTCATAACAGAAACCCTGTCACCAGCCTCTGAGGCAATGTTAGAAGTATTTTGCCCTTGAGATCTTTTATTTTGTGTAGATGTCTTCTTCGTTTACCTTATTCATGTTTCCAGCACTTGTAACAAAGAAGCCAAGCTTCTTCTAGGAAAGCTTGTGTTATGCAACGTGTATTTATTTCTGAGGTAATTCAAAATTGTTTTCATTCAGAAAAAGAACAGTGTCCTTATCTGTGATTTTAACATAGTATAAGGTATAGTGAGGAGAGCAGCTCCTCAGAGAGGAATACCATGCATTTCTGTCTGAGTGTTTTCTTTTGGCTCTTCCTTCTATGTGTTGCATAAATAAACATTGGCCATGCATGCCCAGAATGTGTTATGTAGTTGGAAGAAGTTCTACAGGGACCTGGACCTCTATGGTTCTTCAGTACGTTTGTTTTCTAAGCAAGGCAAAGTCTGTATGTAAATATAGTAACTTCCATTAGGTCATCTTGTCCATGAAGCACTGTAGCTAGCTTTGGTCCAAGAAGTAATTACTGGTGATCTCTTGGCAGTAAGAGGAGCCAGGTGAGGAAGGAGAAGCCTCAGCAGTGGCTGTTCGGCTGATATGTGGGTAGCAGCAGATGCAGGGCCAGATGGACTAAGGAATGGGAATTGTGACAGCCAGTGTGTTTGAGGGAGTAGTGTTACCCCATGAGAGAAGACAAAAAGCCATCTGAGTTGCAAAATCACAGCTATGAAAGCACATCAGGTGTTAACTCAGTGAGCAGCCCAAAGGTTTAGGCTTGGCCGACTTTCTTAAAGGGATTTCTGAGGGATCCGGAGCTCTGCAATATACTGAAATGAGAAAGGGCAATGGCCCTCAGAACCTCCCGTAGTTTCAGTCCTCTCTACTGCTAGAAAAGGTTCTCTGACCACACTCTTGGTTAATTCATGAAAGTTTGTGATGTGTAATTTTGTTTAGCTAGGCTTGCAAATATCTAACCTGATGAGTAAGGGTTGCAGAGATGTGCTGTGCTATCCCTGGGAGCTGATCTGCTGGCTTACATATCTGCGTTCAGATGTAATGTATCCAGAGACCATGACTTGTTAATGGCGGAATTAAGACCTTTTTTTTTTTTTTTTTTTTTTTTTTTTTTTTTTTTTTTTTTTTTTT
>WHYT01015774.1:33302-48233 GCA_009806455.1 Tetrax tetrax
TGCGGGGAATTTATTTTTTTTTTTTTTTTTTTTTTTTTTTTGGTAGCTCTTCCTTTTGCAGCTGTTTGTCATTGCTCTCTGAAAACTGAGTCTTTTTTCAGCTGCATGTACCAGATACCAGACATGTTTTGACAGAAGGGGTACTTGTTTCTGTGAAGCCAGAGTTTCTGCAAATGCAAGTTTGGCAGACTGATAAAGAACCCTACTGAGTACCTGCAGGTTCATGCATGTTAGGTTCACTTATTTTACATATTCCTGTATCTTTTTCTTGTTTTATGCATTTCTTATGGCTACAAGTGAAGGCAAAGAATTAATACAGGCATAGGAAGATTGGAAGGTGTGGGAAATCACTTCCTAAAAACCTTTGTAGATACTTCACCCCAAGAAGAAATAAGGAATCAAGCACATTGCAAAGAATTTAAGTAAATGTTATGTTACCCTTACAGTAAGTAAATTTATGATAAGGTGCTCTCAAACCAAATACATTCAAAAAAACTGGGTGACAGATTCAGTCCTACAAGGACTGATGTTTTTCAGTTTCATGTGATAATACTGCTAAGCTTCAAAATAACTGAATTATCAAGCCTGATAAATTGAACGCCTGGTCTGTACAAAAATTGTCACTTTACAGTGGCTTTTGTCTACCACATGTCCCTCTGTACTGGAATATCAAATTTGGTGTGAAGGGTACAAAACATAAACTTTTTCCTTTTTCTAACAAAACATACAAATCTGTGGATGTGGTTCTAAAACGATAGGCAGCTACTAGGAAAGTAAGTGTGATATGGCACTATTGACAGCTGTGCTAGTGGACAAAAAAAAAAATATTTGTATCAAGGCTTTCTGCAATAATAATTTCCAGTGACTTGCTTGCAGTGCTTTCACTAATAGAAATACTTATGCAGCACTTCTTGCTGCTACATAAGCCTCAATTTACACCTACTTAGCAGGTGCAGAAGGACCTTACTGAGGAGTGTTTCTCACACTTCTGACAAAACATACCTGACATTAGTGAGACTCAGACTATTAGTGCCTATATCAGGTTAGAATAAATTTAAGGATGCACTTTTATCACAGCTTCTTTAAAGGAGTTATCTGCATGCATGAACTTAGTTCATGCTATAGCCCCACCCCAATAAATGCAATCTAATGGGAGAAACTCCCACATTTGCAAGGTGTGCATCCAGACAGATTGTCACCTGCGGTAGGCTCTTCATGCACTCATCCCATGGAACAAAGTTTCTCAAGAGAACTGATTCAGTCTGTGAGACTCTCTCATTTTGCAGTCCCCTCCTTAAAAGGGCAGCACAGAGCTGCGATACCCCACTGGGAGAGCATCTTTGAACTTGGTAGCTGGTACATTTTAGGGCAGAAAAATAAAGGTCCTGGCTGCTTCTTACTGCCTTACTCAGTACTGAAGGTGTTTCAGCAATGGAGGCATTTCTTTCTTTCAGATCATAAAGCAGTTCCAACCAGAGTATGATCTAATTTCACAAATGGGAGGACTGACTTCATAAGGTCAAGTATTTTAAAAAATCTACCTTTGTGTTTGATGCTAAGGAAATATTCAAAACACAAACCATCCTCAGAAAATAAATGAATTCTCACTATCCTAGGAGCTGTCGACTACTTCTCCATGATACCATGAGATGCAAATATTGTGTTTGGGACTTAAGTATCTTGACAACGTGGGCCACATAGACCTCAGTATGTGCTTCCAGAGATTATTATAAGACGCAGAAAAAATATATTCCCCTTTTAATGGAAGCATTCAATGCTAATTGTTTACTGTAACAGCTGAATAATTTATAGAGGCAAGAGCTGCACTTAGGTGGTCAGTGTAATTTATTTCAATAAATGAATATGAGTGGGGTGGGAAGGAAGTACATTTGACAGAGCTATGGATTTAGAATATCTACACTGTATTTAAAATTTGGATATTAGTACTCATGCTATCACAGAACTTTCATTACCAACACTTGTTTGATTTTAAGAAAATATCCCTTACTCTTCTAATTTTGCTTACTGATGGCAAGGGCTGTGGTGGGCACTGATGACTTCAGATGTGTGCACTCACACGTCCACAAATTTTGAAGAGAACTGAGCTAGTAGACACAGCTTCTTAATTTTTGGCTAATCTATATCCTAGTTCATAATTCCTTTACATGCCTGTGATATGTATTGATGCTTGGGTAGTTTGGAAATGATCTGTAAAGGTACCTGGGTGTACTGAGTAACTGGTCTGCAGAAATACAACGATTGACACATTTTTTTTTCTGTGAGAAAATCTTTAATCTTTCACCTTAATTCAGATGTAATTCAGTAGATGATTCAGGTACTGTTCTTAATCCAAATAATATTTACTGGTAAATTATCATTTCAAAGATGTATATTTTGTAACAAAAGAAAATGTTGATGTGCTGCTTTGTTCTTATTGAAGCATCTGGAATTCAAATAACATGTATGGCCTAAATGACAAGAACATGCTAAGTTCAAACTCTGACCTCATTCTGGTAGTTCATGGTAACTGTCCAGATAGGGAAGTAAATACATAAAAATTACGTAATTGTTTCTTATTTCATGTAGGTCAGGATATAGAATATATCCATCATTACTAATTTATAGGACTCTTTCTTTAGTTGTGTAAAGAAGTAGACTAATAGCTGTGGTCTCCAAGTTCCTCTACACACTAATAGATTATAGTTTCAGGAACTTTGAAAAATGCTTGCCCAGTGTGAAAATGGTGAGAAAAAAATTGTGAGATTATATGTTTGTGATAAAACAAAGCAGCTGCAGCATCAAAGAATGATTTTTTTTTTTTTTAATGTATTTTGGAATGTATTTCGGAATTAGTTCTGTAGCATTTTTTAATATACCTAGAAACAAAAGTTAATATTTATTGAGTGAATACTAAAGTTAGATCAGTTGCATTTATGAATCTGTCATGCAGTAGGATGCTGTAAGTGTTAATCTCATTACTTAATGCTAACACAAGCTTATGCTCCCCTCCTTTTCTCTGCTGAAATAAACATTTTTAGGTTTAGAGAAATAAGCTCTGTGACTTTCCACAAGATTGTTCAACTGGACTAAATTTCCACTATGTTATAATTTCCTACCAACTGAAGAGCTGACTGAGCCGGTTCCTTCCTTTTTATTTTATTTTTTTTTTAAATTTCTTTTGTCAGTGAATTGTAATAGTCGACATTATACCTGTTATAGGGGAGAGCGTCGGTTTGGGGACAGAGGAAAAAAAAAACAAACCTGAAACAAACCCTATTTTTCTTTCCTGAAGAGGTGCTCATCTGTTCAAAGACACATAAACTTGTGGATTTTGCATGTCTCTCTTGTCAAGTCCTGTAGCCAGAGAACCAGCAGAAGAGATACTTCCACTGCAGCAAGATCCCCCTGGAGGAAAAGAATGGCTGTTTCAGGTTGGAATTTGAGTATTCTAATGTGGGATGATTAAGTTACTAGCATCATATCTAACAACACTATTAACGCGAATATAAGCGTGTTCCTAATGAAAATCAGAAAATGTGCGCAGTTAAAAAAATACTGCACTAAAAGCTGATCTTTCTCCACTGACAAAAAGAGATCACTGTACATACTTGCTAGTATCTCACTACAAGATCTTAGCAATCTTGCACCAGATGTAATACTGAAAAGGACAACTGGTATAGATTTCTTGGGTTTCTGGAGATTTCTTTATAAAAAAGGCATAAAGACTTTTCCTCTGAAAAGCCCTGACATGTTGCCATTAAAAAGATACTTAAATAATGTGGCCTTTGGTTGTCTTTCCACTGGCTAGAAGTGCCTGAATTTCACTCTTGCGTGTCAGAGGATCATTTGCCTTCTGCAGGAGTAATAGCAGCATAGGTCAGGGAGCGGGTGCTGTCACTGTGGTGACTTTAATGATACCCCAGACTACCTACAGTCCAAATCTGTAAGATCCTGTCTACAAATGTAATGACTTGAAAATGCTTCCTAGTAGGAAATGCTCAGTTTCCAGCAAAATAAGTCCCCAACAAACATTTTTCTGTCTCTAGTTGTTGTCAAAAAAAAAAAAATTCTTCAATCCTTCTAAATTTCTTATTTCTGAAAAGTGCCCAAGATAGACTTTGTAACTTAGATTTGTGATTGGTCCTTTTGATGTTTCTAATTTAGAATTTTTTTCAGGAAAGTGGAAACTATATAAATAATTTCTTAATGTTATTTTTCACATGATGAGTTCGGTGTTCGGCTAGTACTGAAATTGTGATTTTTAGAAGAGTAAAAACCTCTTGTTAATTCATGATTTCTGGTCCACTCAGCATTTTATACAGTGGCATAATTTTTGATAATGACTGTTGGTCAGTCAAGTATGTTCCATTTCAATTTTGAAATAAGAAATTATGAAATTGACTGTCAAGGGAATTATGATAGAATGAATTTAACTGGAGGTAATTATAGCATGAGATTGGCTATCCAGGCAGTTATTAACTACATGAACTTTATGGAAAATTACACATTTTTTTCTGAATCTTAAAATGAATTTTTTTACTCAGTGTATGCCCTGTCTATGATGTAGATTATTGCTCATTAATCTTCATACAAAGAGTCAATTACTTCACATCATGTTTGAACAGTATTTCCTTCCAGAATACCTATTCCCTTCTTTTCAGTCTCCGACATTAATATGCTTCCAATTGTTCATTTGCATAGGAGGTTACTTTTTTGGTTGGAACCAAAAAAAGGAGATTAAGTTATGACATGAAAAGACAGGTGATGGCAAAAGCTTTTAAAAGCTAAATAAAACCAGTTTCTTTTGTTTTCATTCCAACATTTAAGCAGCATAAAATGGATGTGTTATAGCAATAGTAATACATAGCTTTGAAGTTATGTAGATAATTTAAATCCTTTTGTTTTAGGTAATCTCTAAAATTGTAAACATTATTCTTGCAAAGAATCTGCTTTGGTTTTAGCATGTGTTCTCCCTCCACACCCCAGAGATGTATGAAATAACGCTTTAGATGTATCCATCTGTTTTGTTGAAAATAAAACCTTTAGTTAACTAAATAAAACTGGTTGTATTTATTATTGAATGAGTATCTGAAAACAAGCTACATTGTCATATGAAACTAGAATACTCAAACTCTATTAAAAAAAATCAAGGAATTTGAAAATACATACATGTTTATTCTTCATTCTAAAATAAGTTTATTCAGTTGGAATCTGACACTGGGTTGTGATGCAGCTGAGCAGTCCAGATAGTGACCGCTAAAGGTTAGGAGCTACTTGCCAAACCTACCTAGTCAGAGACGCATGCCCTATGGTTATAATCAAGAAGCCTATTCCATTGAGCTGCTCTACATACAATTTCTTAGAAGTTTGGACTTTCATTGAAACAAGATGTGATTCGGAAAGGTTGCAGTTGAGAGGGAAATTATTTGGGATTAATATTTTGTCTGTATTAATTCAAGTTGGGTAGGACTTCTGATTTATATGCAACTCTGTTCCAAATTTGTTGAAAGACCTTTTTCTTTTTTTTTTTTTTTTTTTTTTTTTTTTTTTTTTTTTTTTTTTTTTCCTGGAAACTTTCTGGTGTCAGAGGCACTTTATGATAAACGATGTTAGGGTCCTTTATACACTTCCATGAAACACTGAGCACATAGGTTAGTATGCATATCATTGTGTGTAAAATGCCTTTTCTGGGTAGATTTATCTTGTGCTAGCTGCTAGATTTCTTGGTAGCAAAAAAAAAAAATGAACTCTTATGCAGTGTCCTGTCCTGAAGTCTGGAACAAGACTTCACCGTGAAGTAGCAAGTGGCTAAAAAGGCTATATAGTATATAACAAGAATTGTGTCTGTCTAAAGATGCAGAAAGTATTGACACCAGGGATCAAAACCAGAATATATGAAGAGCAAGCAAATCAATTTATTACTCTCTTTCCTACGTAATGTTACACTCAAAGTGCGTTTATGTGTTGACTCCCATTTCAAATTGCACTGAGAATATCTGTGAAAACTTAATAAAACTACCATTAAACACTACATAGCTTTTGCTTGAAATTCAAATTAACGAGAAATGTATGGGTCTGACTGATTTTGAAACAGAGGTCATCTATTTAGCAGAAAAGTTGATGTGAATTTAAACTTCATCTTTCCCTCGCTATGCAGGATACTGGTTTGGGCTTCTAGGGCCAAAGTAGTCTTTCTGTGAACCGAGATATGCCACATGATAAGCATTTAGGTTTATTTGGAATGAGGAATTTTGAAATATCAAATTTCTTGGCAAAATAGGATTTTGTTATCTGCCCTGTTCAAATTTCAGTTAAAATTATTAAATTACATGTATTATGGATATATTATTCACTTCTACTTTGAACTATCTTGGATATGTCAGTGATTACAGCAGTTTTTCTAAGAAAAAATATGTATCTACCTCTGGTAGCTAATGTGCTGCAGGAGGTATAATTCTTGGAGTAGAAAGGTAACTTGATATTTTACACATATCTCTTATGGTAAAGATTACATAGGGAGAAAATGCTTTCTTGGCATATAAAGAAAGCTGTAGACCCTCTGCTTTCACTGGAGTATTATCCTTTACTAACTAGCATGTATAGAGTAATGTAAGCTTTTTCCCTTTGTAAAAAGAGCTGAAAAGCTTCCGCTCATATAATTTAATAAAATTGTAGAAGCTTATTTCCAGGTCATAACCAAGCAATGGTGATTTTCATATTTTCTCTTTTCAGTTCTATTTGGACATTTACCAAGGAAGCTCGGCACCAGAGCTGACAAGCTAAGGACTGTTTCTTCTCCCATAAGGAATTCACACATCAAAACTGAAGAAGCCACGGCAAGTAGGGGGTCATAAATGAAAACAAGAGGAGAGATAGGTAGGTTGAAAACATCATGTGGTTATTTAGGAAGGCATGCCCATATCCAAATTGGCTTTGGTTTACTTATTTTTGTAGTTTGAGAGTTTTGAGGGCTTAGAAAGGATGAACTTTATATGAACTATGGTTTTCTTGGCTGCCTGATGGCTGAGCTGCAAGGCTCTCAAGCTGCATGTTACTGAAAAGACAACATATATTGATGTGTCAGGAAACATCACTTGCATCTTTTTATGGTGCACTTACATCTTCAAAAAATTTATCAACACACATTCCCTCAGGTCTAGAATAGCCATTATGAATGGGCTTTTATAAACAAGCAAACAAATACAAGTTTCTGACTTTTCTTTTATTATTTTTTACTCTGGAAAACTAGAAAATCAAGGTTTTTATTTTGGTTAGCAAAGCATGTTTTCAGTAATAACTAGTCCTTGATGTTGTGTTCAACATTGAAGTGGAGGGCATGGAATGGAGAAGACATACTTCTAATTACCATAGCTGTGTGAATAAGGGGAAGCAAAATGCTCAACTTCCCAAGTATGTAGACTCTAATGTTCTGCAAAACATTTTCCTAACAGATACTGCTTAGTAGGACTCTCAAAGTCTTTACAAAACTGCAGAGCTGTATTTCTAAGGTCCGAAAGGTGAAGGGCTATCTTCTATTTCCTTGTTTCCTTATTACAGCGGACCTCTAGTGCTTTGAGAGTTTTAAAATCAAGCAGACATGAAGTAGAACCCTTCAGTAGTTTTCACAAGGGTATTAAGACAGCACAGACCTAAAAGTGGTCAGAAAGTTGCAAGATGAAGAGGCAGTTAAAGGATCCAACTCTCCTTTGCTAAGGCTGACAAATTTGGAATATTGAAAGTCTTTCTTAGAAAATATTTGTCTTAAATGTTTTTATTGTAAGAAGAGAAATGATATTAAGACTGTTTTCTTACTGACAATTCCCTAACAAAATAATCTGGGGAAAAAAAAAAAAAAAAGATGACAATTTCTCAGCAACAGAATAATCAAAGGACTGGATGCTGCTTTCCTGGAGGAGGCGCCATTCAATATCTCACCAGGAAAAAGTTAATCTAGTTTGCTTATTTTTCTGGACATGTTTTGCTGACTCCACCTGGAGTGTAAGATAGGGTCTTAACCATGCTGGGGTTGATTGAGTTATGCAGAAGGAAGTGTGCTATTAAATGCTTTGTCCTTTCATCTTTCAAAAAGTATCTTCCAGTAAATGGTAAAATAGCAGTATATTCATCATTCTTTTTTTTTCTGGTCACTCCTTTAAAAATGGTAGTCTAGAATGATTCAGGAAAATAATTTGAACAACAGAGGTATTGCAACCTTATGGATGGAAAACCCTCTGACAGTTAATTGAAGCTTAACTTCCTTTTCAGGCAGCACTCAGTGTGCTGGAACCTTGATGATACTTGTAATGAACTATCTGGAGCTCATTAACAGGGACTAGAAATGTTATGTAGACAGAAAGCTGAAGAAACATCTGACACTAAGCAACTTGTACACACTGGATAATACCATAAAAGTGTTACCTCTCTGCCTTTCCTGATGCTTTAATTTCTGGACTGAGCAATAACCAAAAAAGAAGTGGCTATAAAAAGGATATCTGATAGATGTTTTCAGGATTACATTAGTAGTCTTACCTGACAATGACTTTGTTCTGAATGACATATACTCTAACTTTTTCTAATCTGTCTCATTTACATACCCCCAAATTGTTGTGTGTGTTTGTTTCATCAACAGAAAAATGATAATATGAACAGGGAAGTTACTTTATAGTTTATTTGATTTACCTGTTCTTAATTTAAAGTCTCTTAACTGAGACTTAGAACATTGTGTACTAAGAGCATGCGATTAAACTTATTAGTAACAAGCATTTACAATCATCTGCCATCTGATATTCTTCATATGTAAACATAAAACTGCTTAGCTTGGAGTATTCTGCTGAGGCTATATTGCAAATTGCTTTATGTAAGGAGGGAAAAAATCCAAACAAAGCATTAAAGCCCTAAAACTTCATTTATTTATCTCCCTAGTTTTCTGCATGTGGAGAAGTATTATTAACCCCCATAATATTGACTTGCCTCTGTACTGTTTCATTACTTATTTGTTTTGCTAAACTATGATATGTGCAATAGAGAATTTGTTCAACCCTTCCAAACTCTGAGAGATCCCACAATTGAATAGTGGGGTATATTTTTTTTTTTTTTATCCTTGTGGAAAGCAATGGTTTAGAAATAGCTGTCTCCGTTTCACACACAACTGCAGGAGGTTGTTGTCAGCAGGAAACAGAACCAGACATTGCCGTTTCTTAATTTCCTTACCTCCTAAGCACTGCAGCAAGCCACATCTCAGGGCATTGCTGAGGTGTCTAGGAAAACAACAAAGAAATTGGCACACTGTGGTTGTCATAAAGCAAAAACAATTAAAAAAAACCAAACAAACCTCTTTCTAGGTAGGCAGTAGCTAACACAGCAAACCTCTTTAGCTTGTAAATAACCATCTGCCTTATAAGTAATTTCTGTTCATTTTTGGTTTTAAATAGCAAATGTGTGATACACTTCATGCATGACAGTTTTGGTTTTTGGGTTTTTTTTACATCCTCTGGTTTTAACTAGGTGCATATTAAAATCTTGATACACTAATACTTGAATTGCTATTGCAATACTGTAATTTGTATGAGAATCCAGCAAGACCTTTCTCATTTTACAAATATAGATTTCTGACTGAAGCTTCTTAATTTCCATACATTTTGAAATTTGTTGGACTTAAATTAACAGTCTTAAATTAAAAGATCCCACAGCACTTTTCTAGTTTGTAATGCCCAATCTTCTATGTTTAACTCTTCACTGACACTTTGTCAACATGTTTGAGCTAATTGTCTCCAAACACATTAAACTAACATTTGGAGATTCTTTGACGTGTATCTAAAAAATACAGTAAGTCTGTTATTAATACAGAGAAACTAATCCTGCAGAAATGGAAAATAAACATAAATATCTTCTATGTGTGAAAAGTTATGTAAGATGATCTTATGATATAGTGTGTTTAATACTATGCTAAAATCTTCAAGCATCCATTCATTTGGGTTTTTTTCCTAGTAGTTTTTGAGATTTTTTTTCTGGTTTGCTGCTTTCTTATCCGATCTCTGTTGTCCTCTGAAGCTGTTCAAAGCAATTTCTTCTGTATTGCTTTCAAATGGTCTCAGAAACTTTGGCAGTTCATATTGGTCTGTCAACAGCAGGTGTTCTGAATTCAAGAATTTTTTATTAATTTGCTCCCAAGTTTCAAAGCAAGGAAATGAACAATCTGTAGTGTATTATGATTTCTGAATGTATGTGGGACTCTTTTAATAGTTTCAAGTATTAAAAGAGTAGTTTACAATGCATCACACTTATTTGGGAAACTTAAGAAGCTTAATGGCTAGGAACAGCTTTGAAATATTGCTTGATAGTACAGTAATCTGTTATTTGAGTACAAAACATCTGTTACAAATATCTAAACCACTTGCATTGGGAATAAAAATGTTTATACCTTTTCCCACTCGTCTATCAAGATAGACAAATAGCTGACAGTTTTAGCAGCTTAGGAAAAAGAACACTTGGACACACGAGTTATATAGAAAAGAAACCTAAAAAGATCTCTAAAATGTTTTTCTTAATGTAGTTATTTTATTTGCTTAAGCCAAAAGAAAAGGAAAGAAGTTGTTGATGTCTTCCATGTATCCCCCAGCAAACCCAACCACAGGTTAGCTTCTAGTAATGTAGAAAGCTAGATTTTTCTAGCTTTCTAAAATATAGGAATCTATTTCTCAAAACTGTTTGAGAAATAGTCAAGGATGTTTTAAAAACTTGTCTTAATAAAATATAAAATTATGGCACTGAATCAATGAGTTATTCTCTGTTCTTTTAATATAAGCTCTGTTCTTTTAATATGGTTACAGATGAAAATGTGAGATCTTACTGATTTCCCATGTAAATACTGCAGAACACAAACTAAATGGCAATAAATGTAGCTTAGAATCTAATTCTTGAATTAAAATTGTCAAGACAGGATTTATTTAGATGTGAGGAAAACTAATTTGTATGTGTTGCGGGTTTTTTTGGTGTGTTGGGTTTTTTTCCTATTAACTCTAATATTAGTGAATGCTTTGAATGTTGGGTGGGAGAAGGCTTTTTTTTTTTTTTGCTGTATATAAACTGTGGTATTTTCTGGCACTTACAGCAAATGCATACTGGAGAAATGTCTGAATGTGGAGAAAGAAGCCTTATTTGCTTGTGACTTCCAAAGTTCATGCTCAAGTTTATATGATGATATCATCAGTGTTGCAGAGTCACTCTGGAGAATAACATCTGAGTTTCAAATACATACTATGTGAATTATCCATAATGACTACTGTAGATATCTCTGGAATATGCTTTAACTTGTTGTGTGTGATGAAAAACAGACATACTTCTAAAGAATATACTTCCCTGATTTTGGGAAAGGAAAACAGGAGAGAACGAGAAAGAAACAAAACAGTAATTAAAGGTAATCAAGAAGCATTTTCCTTTTCCAAAATATTCCTAATTTAAAGACCAGATAAAATACTGAATGCCACTTTTAAAAATAACTTTTGCTTACTAGAGAAATTTTGAAATATCATCTATTTATTTGATTATAAGCTTGAGTTTAACTGAAGGTTTTTGAAATAGCTTTTGCACAGAGGAGTTTTCACTCACAAAAATAATAATTTTAAAAAATCTGTCCTAGCCAGCTAAACAGAAAATGACCACGAGTGGTTGCGCTATGACCCCTGAGGTATAACCTTGAAATGAAATCAGAAGCTGTCTTAGCAGTACCATCAAGGTAAAAGAGGTGTATTTCTTCTCCTTTAGGAAATGATATAATATATTGTACCCTTCTCTTCCCAGAATTGGCTAGAACATGTTTCTTTTGAACCTTCCTATTAATATAAGAAACTGAACATCAGGTATAAAAAAGTAATATTAATGAAAAATACCATTTCCATTTCAGAGAGTGAATGCTAACTCTAAAGCAAGATTCAGTTAAAGCTTTATGTAGATTCATACTGATACAAGAGATTATAGTGATATCCAGAGAGCTCATTATTTGTCAGCAGGCATAGGATTAACACATTCAGTTGAAAAAAACTTTGGAAACTGCTTAACTGACTAAATACTCTCCCATAAATTTATATTACTTTAAGGATAATAACATCAATATATTTGTTCTGTTTTATTCTACTCTTATTTGCCTATGAGAACATTTTCTTATTTAATCTGGAGTTATTGTTCCATTCAGGAAATGCTGGACAGTTAGCCTGGACTCTAAATTCTGACTGGTTTGTGTGTTTCTTCCCAAGTCTCTAAAATAAGTTATTATTTACTTGAGATGATGAAACTTAACTATAATTTGAAAGTAAATTTTACTGAGGGTTCTAAATACCTCTACAGTACAAATAAAATGTAAACTAGCATCTTACTCTGTGCATGTCCATGTTGAGGAGTATAATAGGAGAGTGAGCATTTGTACCTATTAAACCACAAATTGCAGTGATGAATAAAATATGGATTTTTATGGCTCAAAAGATTGATATGTCTTGTAACCAGTGTTATTTTAATACAGGAGAACATGAAAAATGTACTAATTTCTCAGAAATGTGCACCAAGTTCACAGAGTTGTGAACTTGCCCGTTTATCATTATTATATCGATAATTCTGTGTGGGAGATTGACTAAACTAATATATCCACTGGCGAGTTGCTATATTAACAATATTCCCCATGACTGTGCCAGCACAGCAGAAGAGAAGATGATAGTATTGTCTTCAGTGACAGTGATACTTTGAGAAACTTTGAACCAATTTACTTAAAAAAAAAAACAAATAAAAATTTATTAATTATAAAATGCTAGAACATCATAAATTTTTGTTGTGCAGGTAGGATTAAGAAGGAATGATACAAGTCACATACACACTTGAATAAAATCTTGCAACAAAAATTCAAATGTTGGCTTTCTTCTCATGTCTCATTTGTCTGTCTGTCTGTCCTTCCTTGTTCTCATTGGAACTCAGCTCCACTAACACAGCTTGGTGAGAAGGCAACCATTTTCCGTGGGTTTTTGATTGTTTTCAAAAATTTTCTGAGCTAGGGGCAAGAACAATGGGACTTGCTTTTGATGAAATTTGCTGTTCATGTTGTACTCCTAGAAAACTTGAATCAGGTTCAGACAAATCCTCAAAGGTTTTACCTAGATCAAAGCTCTTTCAATTCTGGTATAACAAACTTCAGTGAAGGTCTAATTGTAAACTGCTTGCACTGGCAGTGAAAAAAAATGGATACTTTTTTTTTTTTTTTTTCAGATAATAGAATATAATCAAATACTGTCATTTAGCATTGAGTAACGACAGAGAATTGTGTTGGTCTACATGTGTGTTGACATTATCTGCAACCGTGACCACGTAATAGTAGCTACTGCAGGGGAATGTATTGTACGGTGTGTTTGTAGATGATACCATTCTGCCAACCTCACTTACAGCAAAGTGATACTTAATGGAAAGTGGTACAGACCCGTGGATAGCTAGGGCAGGTTCAAAACCAGCTTAGCTATGTAGCTCTCAGGCTCACTAGATGAGATAACTTGTTACAGTCTTAGTAGTGTGAGAAACTCTGGAAAAGCCACTAAACTGTGTAGCACCATGTAGGAAAGATGGATAAGCCGGATATATGTTGCTGCTTCACGGTGGATGGGTGGTTAGTTGTTCTTAAGGTCATTATGTTGCTGTTATTTCTAGAGCATTTTGGGGGTTAGTGTCAACTACAAGTTTCTCCTGTTTAATCATCTCCTGCAGAGCATTTGCTTCCTGCTTACTGTGTCATGTAAATAGTAACAAAATAGCAAAACCCAAATGAACCACTCTTCATCTGGTTGTTAGTTGTCACCTGATGTACTAGTGGAAGGATTAGTAATGAGATGTTAATTAGAGTATTTATATAGCATACGGATATTTGCATGTGTGACTGTGTTAAGCTGTTGTTTTTCTTCTGGCAGGATTAAATAAGAGAAAGAAACTCTGATGGGAGTGAACACGTTCTGTCGGACAACAGGCAGAAGATATGCCTTACATAGAAACAGGTTGCTATAATACTTCTGTGATTCAACAGTAAAGTCTTAAATGTTACGTTAACAGTGACAAAGAATGTTATGGGAATGAAACTCTATTCTGGTCATGCTTTAATTCCTGTGACATTCTTGCTGAATATAGACAAGTTTTAAGGATTTTGAGACATCTCGTCCAGTTTCAGCTCTACTCACTATTTCACGTGATGATTTCATTTTGCTAGGAAGCAAATATTTCAGCTTATAAGATGTTTTGTATTTATATAGAATCCCTCATCTAAATATCCTAAAGTGAGGAAATACATCATAAGGAAAAGGAAGTAGAAAATTATCTTTGTTTCACCAGCAATGGTCAAAGTCAGATCTATCCTGCAGTGACTTCTGCCCCCAGATTTTGTATAAGGGAAAGGGGAAACTGATCTGTATTGATTACAAGCAGTAGTTCTGTCACAAACAAGTTACTATTGCCCATATAAACCTTTAGAAAATCTGTTTCTAACTTTTAGTCTTTTTCATTTAATCAGTACAGTTCTTACTCTGAGTGGCGACTTTACTGAATTCCTCTTAAGATAAAGTGATGCTTTGGTAAAAAAAAAAATGGCTTTACATGCTTGCTGTAGTTCAGAAAACTGATTCTACACACTTCTCTCTGAAATTCAATACATGATTGTTAGTGGATTATATATTGATCAGATGTCTTTGCAACTGCTTGGAAACCTTCTAAGGTTTCATTATTTGTCAGCACTTAAACACTTGTGAAGTCTGGTAAAAAAAAAAAGTCTGGTCTACTGAAAGGTGTTTGGTAATGTATCCAGTAGGCTATTTAAAGAACTTCCATATCAAAGTGTTTGGGTGCTTTTGTGGGTGGTATAGGGTTTTGGGTTGTTTTTTGTTTTTTTTTTTTTTTTTTTTCTTTTTGCTTTAG
>WHYT01015774.1:48253-59529 GCA_009806455.1 Tetrax tetrax
TTTTTTTTTTTTTTTTTTTTTTCCCCCTAAATGAGTAAACAGTGGGACTTGAATGTTACTCTTGAATCCAGTCCTCGTTTTATGGCTGTATGTTCTCTACCTGCTGATCTGAAGAATATACTCTTTTCTTCTTGCTTTAGTGTGGGATCCTGTTCAACACACTCATTTTTTCCTCATTGGCATATTTAGAACCGCAATACTTTCAAAACTCCTCCAATGTTGCTTTGAACTACTGCGAACTACTGCCTTGTCTTCTGTATTTATTATCCTCATCAATCTAAACTGTACACAAGACTGGTCCTTACATGCAAAGACGTGCTGACAAGAAGTCTTATAATTCCTCATTATTTTTATCTTTGGCAAACCTGAAGCCTTAATACCAATCTTTGTCCTGCACAATTGTATAAATAGGTTTGTTCTAATCTATTGTTCTATAAGCAGCTGAGCAGGGAGTATGCTCCAAGGATAATCTGGGGCTTTATCTAACAAATAAAAAGTCCAGAAAAGAGAACCAGGGAAGGAGGTTAGGGAGGGGGTGGAAGACGTAAAAGGGCAGAATGTCTGTTCTGTGTCAAGCCTAAAGAGATAAATTCTGTACCTCCAGTAATACTAGAGTACACAAGATGTGAAATAGTATTACTACCTTCATAACAACCTGGAGATGGAAGGATCCCCTACAGAACTAGTAGCCCAATTTCTGGTGTGCACTGGCTGCTAGCTAAAGTAAATGGGCAAAGAGAAAGGAAAGATTGCTTTATTCCTTCATATAGGTCTGTCATATAGATAACTGCAGATTCTGAAACATTCTTGGAAGAAGAATGCCTTTAAGAATCCTTTAAGAATTCTTGGAAGAAGAATGCCTTCTGCCTTTAAGATCCAGAAGTCTTGCTCACATTGACGTAAAATTTGGGAAGATTATGTTTTAAATTATTCAATAAAATGAAGAATGTAGCAAAAAGATAGACATAATACATTTTTTCAGTCCAGATGTGTTTCCACTAAAGCTTTTTTTCTTGTAGTAACATAAATCCTGAACTACTTTCCCCCAGCTGCTGCTAATAAACAGAGGTTCCTGGCTATCAGGCAGCCAATTTTGCAAACTTCTTAACAGAGAACTGCTTAAACCACAATCTTCTTCTCTAAAAGAAAGTCTACTGTTTGTTACATGTAAGTTGTACTGAGACCAAGGAATTCAGATAAGATGTTTTCCTTTCCTTGAGTTATAGTACACTGCAGCTGCTTAGAAATTTGCTATAGAGGCTTCAAAGGAAACAACATAACTGAAGGCAGATTGTCTGCTGCATTAAATTTTAGATTAATTTGGAATGCAAGTTCCTTACTGAGCACTATGGAGATAAAAATGTTAAGCTCTCTTCCTCATTGTCCATCCAGGATTTGACTGCCATTTATCAAAAAGTATTCTTTCAATACTTAACATATATAAAGCATTTAATTATTATACCTATTCTGTTGCATTTCCCTATACCTGCTTTTTCCAGTTCATTTTATACTTAAACTGCACTGCTATTGAATTAATTTGCATTGCAGTCCTGCTCCATGGGAAGTGGAGGGAGGGGAAACTACCTATATTGACATGTAGAAGCACTCATGCTCTATGAAAAGTACAGAGAAAAGAGACCTATTCTGCAAAGAGTAATGTGTTAAACTTCAGAACAATCAATCTTTCTTTACAAGGTTTGGGATGTAGTTCACTTATTGTTTAACGTTCAGTGCTTTCAAAATGAGAATATCTCCCCTGCCTTCCATGTATACTAGCTGTCTAAATAAAAAGTGACAGTGAATTCAATAGTTCTTAGTAACGTTAACATCAAAAGTTTAAGGTATTTTTTTTTTTTTTTTTGTTTTAGTGTGGGTTTTTTTCCTATGCATCTGTCTACTCTCTACAGCAGAGATATATGTGAAGCATGCCAGGCCACGAGGACAACACTAAAGTCAAAATCCAGGCTGTGATTTCATTTTCTTGTGTAAAGATTGAACACAGTTTATAGTTTTTAAATGATTTATTTCAAGTGTCTCACTCTTCAACTGTATTAAGCAGAATGGAGGTTGGTTGAACCAGGTATGCTATGTGATCTTTGTATGTGCTTATTTTTAGAAAGCACTTTATGTTATATTGTCACTGTTTCTTCAGACAGTGGTAGACCACTTAGTGATTATTATATTCCTGAGTTGTTAATTGCATAGAATTCAAGATACTTATTTGGTACTTAACTATAATGCCATGTAGTACTAATAATATTTGTCATCTTTAAGAGCATAACTAAAAATAGAAGAATCACTGTAACCTCAGGAAGTACCCTTAGTAGCAGAACAACAGTACCAACAGTATAGGTTTGAAATTACTTAGTATTTTCTACATTGTCTTGTATGACATAGTATCAAGTAGAAATAAAGTATTTTTGGCTTTCCTGCTAACAGGTAGAGATTTAGGAGCAGTCAGTGTAGCAAAGGAACCAGATTTTTCCCTATACTTGTAGATTATTACTGTTTAGATAAGCGTCCAAGAGATGGGTTTATGAAGATAATCATATTCAGTAGCAATTGCTAGAATAATATAAAAGCTTATCTTAAGTCTTTTGATGTTATAGTGCAGCATTAACTTTAAATCGTGAGCCTAAATTCAGGTACATTTGAGCACCACCTGGTTCTACATTCATAACGTGCAGTTATTTACCAAAACACGGTTTCCTCCAAGAAATTCAGTATTTCTTGACTAAAACCAAATATTTTTTCATTTCTTTTTCCTTGACAGTAAATGAATTTTGGTACCAGAAATTATGAAGTAACAAGGGCTGTGAAAGTTTAACTTTTCTGGTCTTTTTACTATTTTAAGAAATACTCTGCAAGTCCTGCTGAAACATAAACTATTTAATCTCTCAGATTGGAATTTAGTTGAAGTAGGGGAAAGATGTGTCTCAAAACAGCATTGGTCTGCTTGACAAATCGCTGTAAATGCCAAGCAGGAGATCTTATGATGTGCTTTCTCTTTTTGCATGAATTAGGACTATATATTCTTGTTTAACACAACTTGTCCAACACAACTTGTTCTATTCTGGCCTCAGTAGCTATGGTGACATGAACTTGAGTTAATTCAATTGACAAGGAGTTAATGTAATATTGTTGTTGAACTTCATAGCTTGTATAAAGTGTTTTCTGTAAACTTGTAGAGGGGGATAAGAGTTAGTGAAACTGCAGGTGGATCTCTGCCTCTCTGTGGACCTCCATGGGCTGCAGGGGGACAACCTGCTCCACCATGGACTGAACCACAGGCTGCAGGGGAATCTTGGCCAGGAGCAGCATTACTCCTCCTCCTCCTGTTTCACTGACCTTGGGGTCTGCAGCTGTTCGTCTCACAACAAAAATTCTGCACAACAGGCAGGCAGACGCCTCTCAGGTTCTCTTCACATCTCATCTCCTCTCCACTTCTTGCAGATGGGCTGGGCTGGGCTGAGTCGAGCCCAGATGGCCACCCTGTGGGAGACCAGAGGGTGAGGCTTGCAAGGTCCACAAGGCTCGTGCAGTCCACAAGGCTCGCACCTCCCCCTCTCTGCTCAGCTTCTTCACATCTTCACTTCTTTTTTTTTTTTTTTTTTTTTTTTTTTTTTTTTTCCTGTTCTTCCCTTTCTTAAATACGTTATCGCAGAGGCGTGATCATGGAACATTCTGCTACCAATTGGCTCGGCCTTGGCCAGCAGTGGGTCTGCCCTAGGCCCGGTCGAGTCCACTGAACAAAGGGAAGAAACTTCTAGCTGTTTCCTACAGAAGCTGCAACTGTTTCCCCGTCTCACTAAATAAACCCAGAACACATGATAATTTCTGTGATGTCTCACTTATAAGGGTCTAGATTTACAAGTCTAATCCCAACCTTATAACAAGAAAGTTCTGTTCAGATTTACTCTTCCACGTTTAACTCTTCAGTGCTGTGCAACTTTTTTTCAGAAAAGCAGAACACAAATCTCTAAACAACTTACAATTTAAACAGCAAACTAAATAATTTTGGTTTATTGAAAATTATGACAATGCAATTATAAAATTATATCTGTGGGCATACACAGGCAACATCTTAGCAATTTTGCTCTGTCAAATTTTCTACCAATCTTTCAAGTGATTTCAATCTAAGTTTCAGTACTCCTTTGGTCGTTCATATCCTGTTTCATGGAAAAGAAAGCTCTTAGTTATTAGGAGATAAATTTTTGTGGGATGTCAATTTAAAAGATAATCTTTAAGTGGAAAAACTGACATAGAAAATAGTATTTTATAAATGAATCAAACTGACCTCCAGGTTAATTCGTAAGCATTGAAATGTCTAATAGCACCTAAAAATCTGAGTGCCACATTCACTTGGCTCTTAGGCACATGTATCACATTATGAAATTTTTGTGCCAATTTTCTGTCTATATAGCTTCATGATAACATTCAGTTTTCTAAATAATTTTTTTTAATTCTGTTCCAAAGGGAGAATAGGCAATTGAAAAAAAAAAAAAAGAAAAACACAAAAACCTTAAGTGAATAATTTAATAAAATGTCTTGAAAAATTATTGAGAAAATATTTTCACTGTCAGGAGATTTTATTGGAAAAACAATGCTAGTTGAGTATATTAAAGATACATTTAACAGCTTCTCTAGAATGCTATACCTGAAATACTTTTTAGAATGTTGTAATGATAGTATCAGTTGATGGTTTAGTTGACCAATTTAAGGAATCCAAAAATCTGCCATGGGCTAATAGACAAGCTACAATATTTTTAATGTGATAGTCTACTTGAGACTTCTTGTGGGTTTTTTGTATGTTCATGCATTAAAGCTTTGTGAATAACTTCAACATAAAAATTCAAGGGAAGGGACAGAAAGCCTACAAAGTGTTGCATATATATGTACTACTGGAAGGAGATGACAAGGTGTGATCTTTTTTGATTTTGTTTTTGGAAAAAAAAATTGTCAAAATCCCATGCAATTGTAGAGAGGCTGGTTTAAAAAGATAGAACAAAAAAAAATATTGAGAAACCACCAGTGTTTGTCTGAGAAATATGTCACTTAGGAGGGAAAAGTGAGTTTTATTCAGAAATATAGTACAGAAGAAATCTTTTTTTAGCTGGGGTGGGCTGAGGACTATCTTGTGGAGTAAGATTTGTAGAAGCAAACTTTGTGGGTGTGATATGATTGCTTGAATACGAATAGTGTTATTGAATACCACAAGAATCTGAAAGGACTAAATTGGGGAAGAATTAAAGTTTTCCAAGGATGAGAATGTAATTATATTATGGTAATGGCAGGAATGAAAGAAGTCAGTGGCTGGCAGTGGTACAGTAATAAAGTCTTCTGGGAAATTATTGTACTGGAATTGATCAATAATATCTAAAATTGATTGAATGATGAAATAGTGATGCAGAGAAGTAATGTACAAAACTTTTAAAGTAGAAAATTATTAATGAGGTGAATAAGCTAAGCTTATAAGCAAATAATGTAATAAATCCATTAATTACAGGAATTAAAAATACTGACAATTAATCATTAAGTCAGGTATGTAGATAAATGGTTATATATCTTTTCCACTACAGTATTAATTTTTAGAATGCCAAATATCAATTATTGACTAAATTAATCATAGAGGGAGCCATCAAAGATTCAATGTAAATGGTATCCGGTGAAAAGCCTGACTGTATCACATGCTTTTTTTTTTGCAGAGCAGACAGTTGAGGTTGACAACATAGAACATGACTGACTGCACCCTTTAAGCTCCTGATAAGCCTCGGAAGTGCAACTTGCCACTTCAAACAAAGTAACAGAAAAGGTGGTTAATGATATTCATTAAAGCAAGTGTGAGTTTTAAATAGTCTATAGCAAACCTGGGCCTAAATCAATGCAAAAAGTATTAATTACATCAACGTATTCTAAGAATGAATCTTTAGTGAGACATGAGATATCACTTAAACCAATCCATACCCCCAAGAAGCTTCCCAAACTTTCTTTGAATAGTTAAGCATCTCAAAATGAGATAACTGTTCTTTCCACTGTGTATTTCTTGGTTCAAGGGACGTAAGTGTCACTAGGAAAGCCGAGACTTTCGCTAGAAATAAAACTAACCTCATGACAGCCTCCCAACAGTGACAAACTCCAGTAAGAAAAAGTACATCTGTAATGCTTGAGCAGTATAGTTTTAAGTGTTGTGGTCTCAGGATGTGGCATGGCTGGCAGAACAACTGAGTTATAGCATTAGCAATACAGATATAATTGAGAACCGTGAGCAATTATTCCAAATCTATGCATCTGGCTTTCTCTTCAATATCTGAAGGATTGAGTGCTGCAAGTTTTATCCTTATTTTTCCTAATAGTATCACTTCATGTAGTATAAATTTAATTCTCCCTACGCGTATTATCTTGTTCAGTATCACTGGTGAGGGAAGCTTGGATATGTTTCTGAATGCCAGAAGTGTATCTTTTGGCTTTATTACTAATAAATTCTTATTGTAATAGGCTAGAAATGATGTTAAACTGTCCTTTCTCTAAATATCTTGACTGTACTGCAGCTGACTATAAAATAAATATTGATCTATTTCCCCACTTCCTTTATTTTATTTTTCCCCTCCATTTCTCTTATGTATATTATCTAAGCTGATTAAAATCTCAGTGTAGGCATGTACCTTTTGGAGTAAAAGGAAAATTCTTGTATTTGAAAAATTGAGATATAAGAAGCTAAATTACTGCAATATAAGAATAAGAAATAAATTAAGCTTTTACATGGGTGTGCCATTTTAGAGTCTATTTTTTTTTTTTTTTTCTTTTTAACACAGTCCTAGCTGTTTTGGATAAATGGAATTAGTGCTGCTAAAATCAGTACTGTTCACAGCAGTTTAACTTCTTAGGGTGCAGCACATGTAGGAACTGCATCCCATTTGCATGCTTTATAACTGAGGTAGAGGAAAAAAAAAAAGTTATTTTCAGTTAAGTGTTTGTTTACTGTGGAAATGCAAGATGGGACTACAGATTATGTTATTGGTGCCTGGAACAAGTAGTGGGTAGTCCATAAATGTGATGTTATTGAAGATCTTTGGTGTGGTAAAAAGTCAGAGATAACTGAGAATGAACATGGTTAAGCTTCTCCTCCCTTCCTGTCCTTCAGATTGACCTTCATTTCACATATGCACAGATAGACCCATACAAGAAAGGAGTGCATGCTGCAGTACAAACTATTCCCAAACCTAGTAATTTTTGTTTTATTTCCAAAATTGTATCTTTGCAATCTGTTAAATAGATTTTCATGTTACAATTATATTATGAGCTTTTTTGTTTTCTAGCTTTTGTTACTGCTTTTCAGGAAAGAAATAAAGGGGAAATAACATCAATATATTTGCTTTGGAAGAGAAAAAAGCTGTATAAAAAGTCAATCTACTCTATTAAACATAGAAGAGGAAATTAAAAAAAAAACAGTTTAATATTACACTGACCACCACAGTGTAACCTTTCAAAGGCATCACAAAGTTCTTCAAATTACACAATCATAGTAGAAAATCATGCACTTGTGGACAGTTGTTGACAAGCACTCTGTGTGATATTTCTAAAGCTAAACTGTCAGCCCAAATTCTGCACTTTCGAAATAGGCTGAAGTTGCTAAATAGACCCCAAACCCAGTCAGTGGGAAAATTGGCACTAAGCCTGAAAAATCAATTTCTATCTGTAAATTTCATCTGATGTCTATTAGGAAAACCACAACAGGAACTAATCAACAGCTTCCTGAGTTGAATGCAAGTACAGACCAAACTAAATTTTCTATATATTACAAAGGATTATCACAGCTTAGTGGGAAGAACCCAGCTTCCTGCTTTCATTTTTAATGATTCCACTAAAATAATTTAATTGCCTTTTAAAAAAGTTCTTGATCCTACAAAAACTTCAGCATATAGATGGTATTATGTTGTATATATGGTGTGATCTCTATCCCATTTTGCATTTCTTTGCATCATCTTAATCCTCTGTACATATGATATTGTCTTACTTTCTGATATTCCAATCTAGAATATATTAAAAACAGTTTAGTTGAGAAAATAAAACCTAGATTCTTTCTAACTTGACTTTACAGACAATAATGCTAGCCTAACTGTACTTATCTAATTTTTAGACAAAGGTACATGGGGAGATAAGAAATCTAGAGATAGAACCTGTAGATCAGCTGTGAAATATAGATTAATTTTCTAACTAAAAGGCTTTCCAGCTTTAGATCAGACTCTCCAGTGACACTTGGTATCCCGCTATTTTCAATATTTCTCCTATGAGTTCACCTAAGCAGAGAATTCAAAATATTGTATAGTGTAAGCCAAGCAGTAATCAGCAACAAGTTCCCGAAACTTGTGGTAGACACTTTATAACTTTTTTAAAGTTCATAATGCTGTTTAATGTACTTCAATTGACTATAGCTGCTCACATGACCGTTTCACAGATTTATTGAATATTGAATCATAGAATCGTAGAATGATTTGGGTTGGAAGGGATCTTCAAAGGTCATCTAGTCCAACCACCCTGCAAGGAACAGAGATGTCTCCAACTAGATCAGGTCGTTCAAAGTCCTGTCCAATCTGGCCTTGAATGTTTCCAGGGATGGGGCATCTACCACCTCTCTGGGCAACCTGTTCCAGTGTTCTACCACCTTCACTGTAAATTTTTTTTCCTAGTATCTAATCTGAATCTACCTCCCTCTATTTTAAAACCATTACCCCTTGTCCTATCACAACAGGCCCTGCTGGACAGCCTCTCCCCATCTTTCCTGTAGTCCCCCTTGAGGTACTGGAAGACCGCTATCAGGTCTCCCCGGAGCCTCCTCTTCTCCAGGCTGAACAGCCCCAACTCTCTCAGCCTGTCCACATAGGAGAAGTGCTACAGGATTTCAGAAGCACTTATGTGAGTAAAGTGAGCAGAGTAATTCTGAACACAAATGTGTCGTCTTATTTGAAAATAATTTATAAAAGTTGAAAGTTTTTAGCACCAAATATATCTTAGGCTAAGCAAGCCACTTCGTTTTTTTCCTATTACTTTAAACCTTACACATGAAAGTTTTATTTCTTGAACCTAGCATGGTTTCATTTCTTTCTTTTTAGTGAATGAATAAATTGTAGAGTAAAGATTTCAAATAAAGCATGGAAACTGAGAGAGGTAACAAGCTGAATTGTTGAATTTGAGATAACTAAGCTCACTAGTGAATGCTTATATGGTTCACAGTCTAGTCTATTGCTACTAACTCTTAGACATTTTTTTGATAATTTTTTTTACAACTAAAGTTGCTACACTAGCAGGAAGGTTTAAAATTCATATTATTTACTGCTTTAGAACGATTATTAATAAAAATAAAGAGCAACCTCACAGTGATCTTCAACAAGTTAAAAAAAAAAAAAAAGAAAAATTAGGTTCTCACTTTGTTATAAATCTATATCCTGTTTTTATTTCCTCTGTATACATATGCATAAAGATGTTTAGATAAAGCTTTCAGTAGCTAATATTCCATATTTTCTTGCATTTTTTTTTTTTGTTTCAGAAGATTTGGCATGCCTTTCTACCTCCTGAATCACTAGTCTTGATTCACTCACAACTAAAAACTTAGATTATCTTTACAGACTGTAATCATACATCCACTATTCTAGATTCAACTTTCCTCTCCTTTCCTTCCCCCCTTTTCTTCTCATTAAGTAGTCACAATGAACAGTAAAGATAAAGGATGCCACCTTCCCTCCATCTTGAGTGAGGACAATGTCCCAATAGGTGTTAAGCATAGTTAGTGCCTCTCAGCATGTTGTAAAATTGTGTTTTCAGACCTGAGATCTTTCAAAAGAAGTGACAAAGCTGGAAGCACCTCTTTCTGCTTGCAGACTATGCACCATAGCTTTTTGTAAGGAAGATACCGTTGTACCAGAAATTCTGGGATCTCAACTAAAAGGAAAGTTCTTCTGGCTCTCATTACATCCTGCTAGTGGACACTGAGAACACACTGTTAGTCTCTCCTCTGTCTGATATAAAAACCTCCAGGCTTTTGGTACAGTAGTATGTCATAGGTTGTATTAACCAAGATGAAGCACGCTTTTCAATGATTAATATTTTTCTAAAGTTGGACTTTCACCCTTTTTTTTTTTGTAACTTCTGATGCTAGTAAAAAAGCAATAAACTTTTAGCATTTGGATAGTGAAAAGACATCTGTGGCAAAATTTCGTTATAACGAACAATGGCCCAATGTTATCATTACTATTTCATCTAGTTCATTTCTATTATTTTATGGCAATTCTTTTTTTTCTTTTTTATATATCTATCTTCCAGAGCTAAGATGTTTATCCTAAATGTATGTACATCCTCTTTTCATTTGGAAAAATCACTCTGAGGGATGTCAGATGTAGTTGATAATGCTTCTAATTATTGCAAAGACTTTATATCAGTGGCTTTAGCAAGCATAGACACCTTAAATTATATTGAAACCATTAAATTAATCTGTTATTCACATTTGAAATGTTTGTATGTACACTATTGGAGAGACAGGAAGTGTATTTAAATGACAACAGAACAACTATTAATCAGTTATTACACAGGTGTCTAAATCAATGCTTTGTAGAAGATACAATTTAATCCATGTTTTTAATAAAATCTTTAGATAAGTAATGACTTATAAGTAACAATTGATGAAGGATATATTTTTTCCCTGCTTTGAAATACTTGTATTTTGTGGAATAAGAAAAAAATTGGTGCCGAGAAATAATATTATCATAATATATAATATACTGAAATGCAGTGTTTTCGTTTAGGGAAGTGTCTGCTGATAGACAGATACATTGTTTTTGTGGTTCTTGCTGAAGAACTTCATCATGTGATGTGAACCACAGCCTGCCATGACTGGGTCACATCTTTCCAGATCAGTAGTAATAAAATGGCTGAAGCCAAGGTAATCTACATGCAGAAAATACTTAGAAGAATTGATGATCACAACAGCAGTATAACTATCAGATATTAATGATATTTTTTAGCAGCCATCCTGGACATGGGAAAGCAAATATCACAAAAATAGTACACTGAGAATCCTAACTTAGATCTGTCAAAAGGAGTTAAGGTAATTATATGGCAGAAAAGATCATACTTCTTCCTTCAACCTATTGTGAAAGATCAGAGGAGAAAATGTGAATGGGAAAAAAATCCTGGACTTCTAAATTCCAAAGGACTGAAGCACTATGAGTACTCTGATACAAAAAAAAAAAAAAAAAAAAAAAAAAAAAAAAAAAAAAAAAAAA
>WHYT01015774.1:71749-102528 GCA_009806455.1 Tetrax tetrax
TACTCTGAAAAAAAAAAAAAAAAAAAAAGAAAAAAAAAAAAGTAAAAGCAAATATTTGATCAATTAATCAAAATCTGTGTTTAGTTTATGTTATGCAGGCTAAGGAGTAGGTATGGAACCCTTTGAGAACACCACGCTTCTAGCACGACTTTGAAAAACTAATCAAACCGAACAGTGAAAAATATTCAACTAACGTTCAGAGGCATCCAATAAAGTGTTTCACTTAAGTAAGTTATGATGGCAACTTTTACATTGACATGAAAAAGGTAATTTTTCTCACTGAAAAGCTGCTGTTCTTAAACTAAAATTTTGCTTTGAAACCAACAAAAATATCATATAACAACTCTTTAAAGTATTTTAGAATTTATGTAAGAGGTTGCATCCTATTTAATATTTGCTGCACTTTCTTTTGGGATAAAGATTGAATTTAATGATTTCACCAATATATGCAATCTCCATATCAACTCCCTAATATGACATGACAGTGCACCAGAAACATTCCTTGGAGAGAAATGCTGCAGAGTATTAGAGGATTAAAAAAATAAAATGATTGACTCAAGTTGACAGACCAGTTATTTTTAAAACAGCTTCAGATAAGTTTTAAAATGTGAGTGATGCCCTTGCTGCCAAAATCTGTCCTGTGTTAGTTATTTCAGGAATATAAGTGGCTTGGTCTCTGTTCTTTATCAAGACATTTAATTCTGACATTTTCCATTTTATTTAATTAAACTAAGATTTCAGAAAGGTGTATTTCCAACCCTAGTTAGCTCAATATCTTCAAAGGGTAATCTAGACTGTTAAAAATTACATAACTTTTGGCACAGTTCAAATCTACAGATAAAGATTTCCCTATGGCTGATTTTACAGAATGAATCAACTTTTCCCTTATTTTAGCTATATAACACATCATTTTGCATCTCTTACTTTAGGGCAACAGCTTACTTCAGGGCAACACCATACAAGCATGCTAAAGAAGCCTTTCTTAGCCAAGACAATAGCTATATGTACTATTTCACTGAATATTGCAAGCCTTGGAGAAGTAGGTTTTCTTAACTTGAAATTTGGGGTTTTAGGGGGGTGTTTTTGAGGTGTGGTTTTTAGTTTTGTTTTGGTGTTTTGTGTTTTTTTATTTTTAGAAACCTAGGAGACTGAATTCACAGAAAAATTCTACTTACAAGAAAGTTTATGGAATAAAGCCACTATTGCAGTTATTAGAGGTGATTGTATTAAAAAAATTATTACTATTTTGGATGGACAACTTATGAAGAGACAAAACCTAATCTGTTGGTGATATTATTTATGGCAAATAATTTGCCCAGATTTTAATGATGCTATTTAATCATAACATGTACCCTGCCTTTAAAACAGGGAATTATGAGTCTCTGGAAATTCGCCTTTTCCTCTGTTGCTCAAAGTTTTCCTGCAGTCGTAAACAGCTCAATGTGCTCCAGGAACTGCCATGTAAGATTGTTCCTTTATTTTAGCATAGTATGTTGTGTGATGAAGTATTCACTCACTTTTTTTGACTCTTCTCACTGCAAATAGTAGGAAAAAAAAGTGAAGCTGATTCAGAGAGCTGTCTTTCAAAAAAGGACAAATTAGTGACTGGAAACTTTTAGTTGTCTTAAATACAAATTTCTTTCTGTTGTTCTTCTATATAAGCTATTACTGTAAAGTGCCTGCCATAAGTATGGAAAATAAATGTGTCCACAAAAAGAAATTTAAAAGCAGCCTTTTTTGATACGTCTGCATTATGAACTCCCTGTAATGTCCTGGGCACCTTTTTCCCAATGTACCTTGTAAAACTTCTGCTCCTTAGTAAATCTTGAGTTCAGACTATTTGATAGCCATATTTCAGCTATTCCAGCGCAGGTGAACTGAGTGGGAATGAGGGGTAGGAACCTCTCCTTTTAGCAAACTACATGTGGCATTTTGGTTGCCTGCAGACCTTAAAGGAACAAGAAATGACACTGATGGCTTTAGCAGGCAGCAGGGTACATCTGTCCTAGCTTACCCTTCTAATCAAGGACTCTGCTTGGTTGCTGCTGCTCTGAATAGGCTGCTGCTTCCACTGCTCAATTCCCTTTCTTTCTAAGTACCCTTGCCAGCACTGTGCATATAGTAAAATCATAGAATAGTTTGGGTTGGAAGGGACCTTCAAAGGTCATCTGGTCCAACCCCCCTGCAAGGAGCAGGGACATCTCCAACCAGATCAGGTTGCTCAGAGCCCTGTCCAAGCAGGCCTTGAATGTTTCCAGAGATGGGGCATCCACCACCTCTTTGGGCAACTTGTTCCAGTGTTCTACCACCCTCAATGTAAAAAATTTCTTCCTTATGTCTAATCTAATATCCCTCCTTTCACCTTTTTTAGTTAAGGAGCTTCAGGGACAATGTTGTGACGTCAAGGCTTTGCAACGGTTTAGGCTATTTGGAAATTCCTCTAATTGTTCACCTAGCACCATTTAATAGTTCGGGAATATTTGATGTAAATCTAAATGGAAGTCCAGTTTTTCCTCCCTCTTGTAATTTGGATTTTCAGTTTTCAGTCACTTGGAGTAGGATCTGGCCCACTGTGTAATTATTGGCAAGTTTCCAAAATAAACAGGTTAAGTAATTGTTTCTGACATTTTATTCATGCCAAGGGTCTACCACATGCTAAAATACATGCATGTGCTTATACATGGCCAGAAGTCAGGGTAATTCTCTGAATAAATGTGAAGGTCTGAACATTACCTGAATAAAATATTTTTCTTTGCTTTGTGTCATGCTTGGGCTATTGTTGTTTGTGCTGGCTTAGGGATGAAAGATGCATATTGAAGTTTTGGAAAAGTTGACTCCACTGAATGGTTGCCTGAGCAGAAATTGGGTACACATCCTACACCAGTGAGAAGAGTAATGCTGTGCACGGCCATGTAGTGAAAATACAAGTCAGAGGTAGCCCGTGTAGTTGCAATGTTGCTTTTAGTTACTTGCAGTTTGCTGTGCTATCTGTAGGACAGCTAAAGTACATAGTTGTAGTTTTGCCCCACTCAGGATCAAGCTACACAGTTTTTCACTCACTCTTCCCCCCACTCTCCGAGAGAATGGGGGAGAGTTAATATAATAAAAGGTTCAGAGTTTGACACAAGAACACGGAAAGGTCGTTGAAGTTACTGTTATGGGCAAAACAGGCTTGACTTGGAAAAAAGTATTTCAATTTATTATTAATAAAATTAAAGAAGGATAGTGAGAGAGAACAAAAACAACTTCCTCCCAGCCTTCCCTATTCCCAGTTTTAGCTTCATTTCAAGTATCTCTGCCTCCTCCTCCCCACTCCTGAGCAGCACAGAGGGGAAGAGGGAACAGGAGTTATGGTCAGTTCATCACACGTAGCTTTACGCTGCTCCTTCCTCCTCGAGGGAAGAACTCCTCACATTCCTCCCCTGCTCCAGTGTGGAGTCCCTCCCACGGAATACAGTCCTTTGTGACTTGCTCTGGCATAGTTTTTTTTTTTCAGGGTGCAGTCCCTCCAGAACAGCTGCCACAGCAGGCTCTTCATGGGCCACAGCCTCCTTCAGGAATCTGCCTGCCCTGTTGTGGGGTCCTCCATGGGCTGCAGGTGGATTTCTGCTCCTCTGTGGACCTCCATGGGCTGCAGGGGGACAACCTGCTCCATCACGGTCTTCACCATGGGCTGCAGGGGAATCTGCTAGGAGTATCAGATAAGAGTCTTACCGTATTAGACTGTGAAGTGTGACTGGAAGTTACTAAAAAAAATTGATCTCACTATTGAAGTAAGGGTCACATCTTTACTGCTGCAGAAAACAAACAAACTCAATGTCTAATGTTTTTTTTGCAGTCCACAGCAACGCAGACTAAGATAACTGCTTCTGTTTGGTTTTGTTTGTTTTTTTTTTTTTCCAAGGTACCAAATTCATTGCTAGTATAAATATACTGGATATTCCTCCAGTCATTTTGGCATAGCAGACAGGACAGTAAAGTCCCGTGTTCCAGTTGCATCCTCGTTCACAGGGTCCATTCTGGCTTACTTTTGGGAAAAGGTTCAGAGCAGTCTCAGAGGTCTTACTTCAGTGTACCTGGATTTGAATGCCACGTATGAAAAAGTAGAGTTGTTCTGTCCCTAAATTACTGCTCAAGAAGTGAGCCCTAATATATTCTGAATAGATACCAGAAGCAGAATCAAAATAACAATCTTTCGGCATCCTAAACAACCCCCTGCCATTGTCCATTGTCTTTCTCTGTAATGACTCTCAGATATCTCTTGCCTCGGACAAACACTTCTTTTTGGGCAACATAGCCACCAAACTTGGTATATCAGTTCCTATGGCAGTTACTGCTTTCACTTAACCCAACACTTGTCACTTACAAAATTAGTTCTTCAAAAATGCTGAAATAACTGATGTGACATCTGTTTATAGTAGAGCTGTTTCATGCTGAAAAATCTCTCTTTAGAGGTAGAACATTTATGATTAAGTTTCTTCTTTACCTAATCCCCATGAAACATTTCTTAAATCCTGCTAAGCTCCAGTTATCTCTATAGCAGTCAGTGTTTGGAGGCTTTTAATTTGGTAGTCTTGGATTTTAAAATGAAGTGCCGAGTGAGAGGGGAAAATGCTATTTGCAGTCTAACTGGAAAACTACTTTTTTTTTATCAGCCTTTCTGAAAGATGGGTATTTTCTATATTAGTTGTTGAGACTGAAAACCACTGTGGAGATAAAAATTCCACTCTTTTTTCTTACACAATATTTAATGAGTTGCATCTGCTCAACAGTTAGGGATTGTTTTCTGAGGACAGTTTTTGAAGCTCAGTCTGTCGTAGCAATTGTCACAGAACTCATGTGCCTAGAAAACACTGAGTCAGCATGCAGATCTATAGTTCTGCTAAAAATAAACTGCGAGCTAAAGAATCCTTTGAAGCAACACTATTATTCACCAATGCATAGACTTTGTTGCGAGTACTGTCTTACATTTTCTATAGTGATTTATTCTTGTCATGAAGGGAACAATTTTTATAACTTACTAGTTCTTATTTCGCTTCTTAACTGCCCTAATCTTAAATGGAATATAGTCATCTGCTTGTCTGACCTGTCTTTCTCTCACAGTTTGAAAACGCTATATATAATTTCTGACTCATTGAAAATGCTAAATCTCAGGTTTTTAAAACTGTATTCATCGTTACTGCATGGACATATGTCTGCATACAAACACTTCACTACTGAGTGATAAGAAGCAAACTAATGAGTAAAATTATTTGAGATTACTTAGTCAGGGGGTCCTAGCTATGGAATGTATCCAATCTTAAATATGAAATAATGAGCTATGGAGGAAAGATAAGACTATTCACAGAAAACTATGGCCATTATGATTTCTTGAAGCATTCTGTCAATCTAGAAATATTTATACACTAAGAACACTAAAACTAGCAGCTGTTCTGTGTTTGACTTTTGAAGCTGACTCTAGGGACTTATGGTGTATTTTTTTTTCACCAAATAGAAAGCTATTGAAAAGTTCTGTGCATTTACACAGCTTCCTTCTAAGTTATGAATCCAGGTAATTTATTCTTAGATTGTGCCTATAGCAGGCAATCTGAGAACTGCTACATCTGTGCCTAGCTGCATGAAACTCCAATGGAAAGAAATGAGTTTGCAGATATATGAGTGACAAGGGATCATTAATATTAGAGACTTAATTAAACCACAAAAGCTCCTGCAAAGTTCAGGCTGGTAAACGTGTTTCTTACTTTGCTGAACTATGATAGGAAAAATTATTCTTGTTGCCTAGCAACTACATTGTACAAGCTAACTCAATGGAAAATCTTTGGGGTTAATAGCAAATTAAAAATGGACACTTCGTGTGAAGAGAGTAAAACTTCTCCAGAACCTTTAGTCAATTGCCAAATTCATTGCATATTATGGCAAATTAAAATGGCAATAGATCTAGGAATATTTTGTGGGAAATCATAGATAGCCAATATGGCTTAACATCTTAGAAAAAATTATGATCTACCTTGTAAGAACAAAGTACTAAGTGCATCCAAAGCACAAAGTGTTGGTTTGTGGAGGAGAGGCAGAGACTGAGAATTCTGGCAAGAAAAAAAAGACTATTTTGGAAGATCTTGTTTACAACTTCCAGTATATAAGTGCATTTTCTACACCTGTGACATGTTCATTTAGCAGTTCTTTTGCAATTTAGCCTTGAATAGAGAAGGAAGGGGAAAATGCTTGTGAATTCACACTTTCAAAGATCAGCTTCAGAAAGCTGTATTGCAGCAGTCCAACTCTGTCAATTGCTGAGCACACATCTGCAGCAGAACTTGCTGCTTGCCTATACCTCAGAGCAGTTCCCTATGTCCTTGAGAAAGAAGCTGTCCCCAAAAATGCAAGGTACTCTCTGTATCATGCTGTATCATAGCTGATGTTGCACCTACCACAGTAGCTTTCTTCTTGTTCTTTTTCTTCAGAAGACAGAGATTTCTTACCATACAAGCCCTTTTCCCATCCAGTGCAAACCAGGAATGTTTCTTTGTTTGAGTAGCATCTTTTCATAACTTCTGCTGTTACACATGGTGATCGCATTCATGGTCAGTTTAAAATTGTTCTATCCATGGACAGAATACATCAACAAAACTACTCTGGATCCCACTGTGGGCACTAGGAGATCTAAATGTAGGAAGATAATGTTAGGATCTGCACACTGAAATAGATCAGGAACAGTAAATCAGAGACTAGTTAGGACATGTACAGCACCCTGTAGCAAGGGTCTCCAGAGGACTGTGTGAGGTGGCTGTCTCTGTAAAAGTGATAATAGGTTGTGGCCAGTGAGCCCGTGAGTATTTGGGACCTCTTTTCTGCCTCCCTTAAGGCCCCCAGGTTCAGACAATTCATGGGGCTCAACTGCAACAGTGCTTCAAGCTCCATCAGATTGTACTAAGAGTATTCTAGATCTTCTAGTGAAGATTCAATATTGCAAGGTTAATGTACTTCTAATATTGTTTTATCAAAAAAAAAAAAAAAAATTGACCTTTACTGAGTTTATTGGTCTTTGTTTTGCTTCAGGAAAGTTTGAATTGTGGCTTGTGAGCCGGCAGCTCACATCTCACCTAGCGATGCGGGGGCAAAGTTTGTTGTGCTGGTATTCCTGTCCAGAGTACAGAAACAACTCTCTTCAAACAACTGTAACCCAGTAAGAAGGTGGCATATTTCTCTGCATTACAGTGTGTTCTCTGTGCTAGATTGCAGCCTTTGGCTCCTACAACATTCCTGAAAGTCACAGTTACTTGTGCAGGACCTGTTCTTCTGGCTGAACTGTAGTCATGATATCTGTTTGTAAAGCCATGAAGAAATACATGTACTTAGGGTAATGGTGATAATTAGGCATATGGAGATATGATTATGACGGGATAAGATGTAATTCCTAGTAATATGAAGATTTTGATATAAGGCTTATTTTGAGAAGTTTGCTGCTATCTTCTCTACCTGTGTTTGTTTTGCAATTTAACGTTCAGATAAAAAGTTAAGAATTTTAGAGCTGGATTTTAGAGATTATCTGGTAAATTAGAACAGTCAAACCAGAACAGCTCAGCTAGCCTTCTTTCTGCTCTATGTAAAGAGCTACTATTACAAGCCTGTGCCTATATACCTTTTGATTTTAAACTGAACAATATTCCTCTTTCTTAACAAATATGATGTCTGGAGGAGCTACAGTGTGCTCATAATGACTTTCAGGTTTCAGTCAGTGAGTACCAGTAACATTAAAGGCAAACTGACTCACACAATTAAGATAATTTCTAAAATGTTTTAGGGGCCTTTGATGCAGATAACTTAAGTTTATCTTCCTTCCAGAAAGAAAATACAAATATTCTTATTTTGCAGCATTTATTTGTTTTCAAAGCATGAGGGACTGTTATTCTTTATCTTAAAGTAATTTGAAATGTAAAGTAGCAATTCCTCCTAGCAAATAAGTATTTTAAACGGATGTGCAGTTCACAAGCTGACAAAAAACCACAGAACCAACTGTACTGATGTAGTCAGGTTCATCATAGAATCGCAGAATCCATTAGATTGGAAGACATCTCTGGATGCCATCAGGTCCTGCTCATCTCTCTTCTGCACCGAGGTGAGAGAAGGGGAGGAGATGCTGGAGCAGGTATTTTCCTGCAGTCCCTGGAGAGACCCAGTGCAACAGGTATTTCCCTACAACCCATGGGAAAAGCCTCACACTGGAGCAGGGAAAAGTGAGGAGGAAGGAGTGCTAGAAAGGAGCTGCTACATTCTCCCTGTGCTACTTGGGTGAGAGAGGGGAGGATGTAGAGGAATTAGGGATGAGAGAGGGAAGCTGGGCCTGGAAGGAAGTTTGGAGCGGGGAAAGTTGTTTTAGTTTTTGTCTTTGGTCACCACCCAACTCTATTTGGCAGTAACTAAAATTCATTTTCATCAAGTCTGTTTTGCTTATGAAGACAATTGGTAAATGACCTCTCTGTCTTTATCTTGACCCCAGATGAAATTTTTCTTCTTATTTTCTACCCTGTCCTGCTGAGGAGGAGGAGTGAAAAAGAGAGAGTGGTAGTCTGGCAGCCAGCCAAAATTAACCCACCATAACACTGCTCCAGACAGGATCAACTTCAAAGGCACATTAGGTTGCTCAGAGCTTTGTCCAGTTTATTATTATTATTTTCTTTTTTTTTTTTTTAAAATCTTCATGGATTAAAATGCCACAGCCTCTCTGGACACCTGTTTTAGCATTTAACCTCTCTCCTTGCAAATAACACTTTTCTTTCAGCACGCTTTAGCTTCCAGTCCTTTACTACAACATAATCATTTGGAAGGACCTAAGAAGGATTCGAGTAAAATATTCTTATTCTCCAAGACAGTCCTGTGGTGCAGCTATCAATACTCGCTTTAGATTACGTACAACACAACCAAGAGCTTTGCGCTGTCTATGCAACCATATTTAAAAATCTCAGTTTTCCACTTTTTCAGGGAATAATATTATCTTTGGCTAGAAATGTCTTCGTAAATTGGCTTTCCACTTTAAATCAAACCAAAATGTTCCACACTTTAAATCTCAGAGTTCCCTATTTCTTCCTTCTATTCCTCCTCCATTAATTCTTTCTCCAAATACAACACATCGAGGCCTGGTATTTTTTCTTTTGAGAGTTAAGAGTGACAGTTAAACCAAGGAAATGAGGCAGTTTCACTGTAAAGAAAAAAAAAAAAATGCTAGTTTTGACCAGACGTTCTAAACTTAAACTCTTTCAGTGTTTTATTTAGCATGTCAGTCACATGTAGGGTTAAACAGTCTGTTCACCACATTCTGGAGCTTGTTTGAGTAGGTGGACTGATCTTCAATCTCTACTTTCCTGACTATGGTTGCACAAAATCTGGTTAACATACATGTGGGGCAATCTGAATATCCTTTGTAGGTTTCCCTGACAGTAAGACAGAGGTGACAAAAACAGATCATAAATGTGAGGATCTTGTTAGGTTTTTATCTAAGTTTTTACCAAACATTGAAAACAAAGTAGTACATTTGCTCAACTCATAATTAAGGATCAGCAGGTCTCTACCTCCTAACAGCCGATGAAAATCCATTTAAGAAACATTTTTTATAAGAAACTGTATAGTTCATAAATAGAGGCAACCTAATTTCCAGTAACCTTTAGAGTTTAGAACGATAATACTAGATACTTTTTAGACTTACTGGAAAACTGAAAACCATTATTGAAAAAATAGGTAAACTTTAATTTATGGGAATTACATCTCAGATCTATAGCTCTGTCTCTTCAAGATAAGCACCTGAACTCTTAAGTTCATTAAATTCAGTACTAAAGATGGAAGGTATGTAAAATATACTTGCAATTGGTTCAAGGACCAAGGTGATTCTTGAATTACAAATGTATATCAAATTAGGAAAAGCTCTGAAAATTTATCTTTCAATATTCAAGGGAAGTGGAGAATTATTGGTGCTGCATAGAATCTGTAGGACCGTTGTGGAATTAAAACTAAAGAGTCATGTAGAAAAGAAAAAATAAACTAGAGCAAGAAGAGCTAACTTCTTGCATATTACTTATTCAAGGTCTATATCCTAGTGTTGTGACTTACTCTGAGGCACATTACTCACCAGAGAGGCCCAGGGAACTGGGCTTGCTTAGCCTAGAGAAGGAAAGGGGAGGTAGGCTGCAAAGGGAATGTAATAGAAGCTTTCCAATGCCTATGGGGACATTATTGAGAAGATGGAGTCATGCTTTTACAAATGTGCATGATAGGACAAGGGATAATGGATATATACTGAAAAAGGGAAAAGTTCCAATTTAAGAAGTTGGAGGAGTGGGAATGCAATGAGGATAGACAAGTGTTGGCACAGGCTTCCCAGAGATGTTATGGAATATCTGTCCTGGAGATTTTCAAGACCAGACTTTGTAAAGCTCTGAGCAATGTGGTCTGACCTCAGAGCTGACCCTGCTTTGAGCATAGTTGAACTAGGGACCTCCCGAGGTTTCTCCAGCCTGAATGACTCTGCAATTCATTATGGGTTCTGCCCTGGCTCTCGTCTATTTAAATAATAGATTTTAAAGAAAAATCGCTGCTTTGGGATGGATGGTTTCTAATATTTTCCTTCATATGGAAATGAGTTTTGTGGTTGACTTACTACCAGGACTGAGGAGCTGTGCAAATGTGAAGTGCTCATTAAAAAGTACTGTGTTTTGCTGACTTAGTTTTTCAGACACATACTCATCTCATTTAGTTGCAGCCAAAGGCAACAAGTATCTTGTACTGTGCTGCTTTTTTATAAGCTCCCTTTCACAAAGGTTGTGTGAATGATTGACACTTTTGAGGTCAGTTCTTAAACAGAGTGTTCAGAGTTCTAGTAATAAAAGTAATCTTGCATGCTGAAATTAAAAACTGAGAGGAGTCATCCTGGACAGAAGACTGAATCAAGACTGATGGCGTGCAGACTTCATTCAGTTTGAAATTAATTACACTTGTAATTAAACAAGTGGAGTGAGGGATAGATTTACAGGAGACAGTGGTGATGGACATAATTTGAAAAAAAAAAAAGAATTTTGGACTGGATATACAGAAAAACTTTTTCACTGTGAAAAGAGTTAAACAGTGGAAAGGGGCAGCAGAATTGCCCACACAGGCTGTGCAGCCTTCATACTTGTAGGCTTTCAGGATCTGACTGGCTGAGGCACTGAGTAACCTAGTTTCATCTCATAGCTGACCAAGTAGAAGGTTGGAGTAGAGGCCTCAACTTGAGGGTGGGAATAACATCAGTCTTTCCTACTGCATTGTCAGTGGTCTATGTAGGTGACAAACCATTAAGTGTCATGTTATACAATGGTCTGGACTCAGGTGGTTTCACTTACACCTAATGATACTGTCGTATTTCATTAAATTATTTGGAGCAAGAATGGGAATCATAGGTTTTCCAGCTGCCAAATGAGTGTGCTGGGAGTTAGAACAAATATTAAGCTGTGAAGTCAGTCTCTCTGGCTTTATTGGCTTTACTGTTTAAAAAGAATAGGAAAAGCAAGAGTGAGAGCATGTCATATTGGCTATTGTCCTGGTTTTGGTTGGGATGGACCTGATTTTCTTCCCAGCAGCTGCTGTGTGAAAACATTGATAAAATAGCATGAAAAACTCATGCTATTAGTTGCTGCTAAGACATTAAGGACTTTTCCCAGATTACCAAGTTTTGCTAATGTGCAGACATAAGAAGCTGGGAGGGGTATAGCCAGTACAGTTGACCCAAACTGAGCAAAGGAAGTATTCCATACCACAGACGTCATGAGCAGGATATTAGTGGTAGTTGGCCTGTAGGCAGCCCCCTCACTCTTTCTTTTGCTGCTCAGGATCGTTCTGGGATTGCTTTCAGTTTCATTCCATGATTGCTGCTTGGGGTGGGCTGTATAAGTCACTGGGTGGTGAGAAATTGTGCGTTGTTTGTTTTGTGTATTTTATTATCCCTATATTATCATCCTTACTAATATATATATAATCTTTTTTTGCTATTCTAGTAAACTGTCTTCATGGCAACTCACAAGTTTTCCTTTCTTCCCAATTCTCTCCCCTATCTTGCTGGGGAGGGTGAGTGAGCAGCTACATGGTACTTGATTGCTGAATGGAGTTAAACCACAACAGCTCTCTAATTGTGACATGTTTAGGGTACACTTAATATGTCCTGGCTTAGATTAAGGATTTTCATTCCTTACAAGACAGAATGATAGAATGATCCTCTTTTTTAATTACTTTTTTTATTACTTTTTTTTTTTTTTTTTTAAGAGCAAGTAGTATCTGTGTCCAATTTATACCTAGACTCTTCCTTTCCCCCCCTTACCCCATTCTACACAGGACTATCCCTGATAAACAAGATAGAATATTTCTTGTGGTTCCATGTGAGTTTTGTTTACCATGCACAAAAAGGCCATATTTGTTCCAGTCTTGATGTTTTATTTCTAATTCCAAGAAATCTTAGGACTTAAAATACAGAAAAAAATAAAAAATAAAAACCAACCAAACAAGCCACTGTGAAAGACTAGTAACAGTAAAATATTATAGAAATACTCATAACAAAATGAATTTATATAATAGTGTCATTGTAGGGAAACCATAGAATTGCACAGCTGTAAGGGTAGGACAAATTAGCCTACATAAGGTGTAATAGCAACTGTGTCTATGAAACAAAGAAATATTCTGAGGACTCTGGCTGGGGTACATTTAAAGAGGTGATAGCAGTGGCAGCATCAGGTTCAACTGACGCCCTACATGTGCAACTCTATGATGCAAGTTACAGTATCTGCAGTTCATCCGCCCCGTCATACAGGAGTGCAAGGAATTTTGATTGTTTAAGTTGATCGTTATTTTATCAAGTATTACATAGATTAATAAAATAGTCCACTATAATTTTTTTTCAAATCAATGTACCTTTTTAGTGGTGAAGTGGTTGGAAAAAAGTAAAACTGCAAGTAAATAACTGAGGATAAACATCTTAGCTATGAAGTTGCAGTAAAAGATTATCTAATCAAAAGGTGTCTCTTGGAAATGTCTGTGATCCAGGTATTGACTGAACAATCTAGTCTGAACATCATCAGCAGTATTACTGCTCTAGGAATCTCAATACCTGAAAAAAGCTCAGATAGCTGTCTGTTGACCAGATTTTCATTCCACATCACTAGTGGTATAGGTCAAAAAGATTGTTAAGCTTCATTTGTTTATTGCATAAATGTTACTTTGAACTAGTTGAATTCATGATTACTTTTAGTGAAAACACTTTTATGCTACTTAGCCTGACCTGAAGAAATACAGCACTGCCTGAATCATGGATCATTTGAAATGGTAGACAGTGTTCATCCAACTTAGTACAAATACTGTGAAGACTGACATTCTACACTAACCATGAATAAGAATGACTTGACAACTACAAAAACATAAGTTTGATAAGAATAGATACTCCAACACTCAATCTTGGAAAATAAATGCAAGTATAGTATGTGCAGTCTTTTTCATCCTTCCTTGTATTATAATCTGGTTTGATGGTATTATAAATGTAGTTTATAATTAGCAATTAGATTACTAGTTTTATAGTAATTAGTAATTAGTTTTTATAGTATTTGGTAATTAGTTTAGTTAACAAACACACTGAAGGACTCGGATGAAGCTAAAATCAGTTTTGTAGTATAACATTCACTCTTGTAATAGGAAACTGAAGATTTGGGTTTTTTGAGTTCAAAGCTTAATCACACAGACCTTTTACAGTGAATCATTGCGGGTATGGTTCTGAGCATGACAATGAAAGCTAACCCCAAGTATCCATCATTAGACCTTCAGATGAGAATATGGATTTTTTCCATATTAGCCATTAATCACCAGCAAGCCGGTAAGCATTCCCACATTCCAATTCTGTCTGAGCCACTTCAAACAATTTTAGTGTGTCTGATGAAATACCCTAGAAAGAACTTTGTGTTGACATTGAAATCAGCCAGTCATACTGAAGATTCAATGGATATCCGCTGTCTGATTATTTTGCCTTGAGCTGCATGCTCCTTTTATTTGTGGGATTGATTTGTCATGTAACATCAGTACTTATCCAATTTTAGTGACGAGTGGCCAAGTTTACTGGGTTTTATTTTTTCTGTCTAAATTTACAAAGTGGGCGTAATTAGAAATTTTGAATGTGAGAGAATGTAATTTTCATCCTATCCTATTCTGCATATCAACAGCACTGACTTCAAACCTGCAATTTACATGAACTGGATTGAAGCATCAGCTGATACTACATTGATTCACAATTACAAATTTTAATACAACAGAATCATGAGAAAGCAGGGATCAGATAGACAGGCATTGGTCTGTTGTGTAGTAGATGGAGGTCATAGGGGAATGTGCAGTGTTTGCTGCAATTTGAAAAGCCACTGAGTTAACCAGCTCCACGACGGGAAGTAAGACCAGTCGTAAGTCACAGTGGGCAAGAAGGAGAGATTCTGTATAAACATTTCCTCTTTGTGTTCTACCCTTCCTAGTTAGCAAGTTTTCTGTTTAAGAAATTAACTATCCTAATTTATATTCCATGACTTTTAAGATTGAAAGCCTTTTGTCCCCTTCGTGCCCTAAAAGGACAGCCTGTAAGAGAGAACTGGCTATAATAAGATCTAGACAGACCCACTACAAAGACTTTTTATTCAGTCCGTTGCCCAGGCTTCTGAAACATAGATCAGTGTAATTCATTCTTATATTTTCTATGGCTTTCTTTTAGTGTGGAATATTTTTGTCAAAATGTACTAAAACCTATCATGCTTATCCTTTCCTGTATGCATGCTATCCTCCTCTGAAATTAAACTGGTATTAGACTCCAGAAAGCAGGCTGTTGTGGAATCAGCCAGAGTTAACCAAATTTAGTTTGTTCAACATGGCGATTAGTTTTGGGAGATTCTGGACATTCGTAAGACAAGAGCAGATGGTACAGAGACAGTAGCAGACACCTCTGTATATGCAATTACAAGTGTTTGTCATACTGCAGAGAGGTACAGAGATATGTATCTTAAAGAACAAAGATTTTTTTTTTTAATTCTTTTAGCATAAATCTTATACTGAATGACTTTTTTTCTCTTCTCTTGTACTTTAACTTGAAACACCAAAAGAACACTTCCCTCTCACACAGAGTTGTCAGTGGCAACCAGTCATCACTATTAGATCTGTGTCTGGTCCCTGCTATGTTCTGACTTACAGTTTTGGCAGTTCAGGCTCTTAAATTTTACTCTTGAACCTCTGGCATGAGTTAAAGTCGTCAATCAAATTTGGGTGAGTATTTTCTATGTTTCCATGTGAATCTCACAGAATGCCCTTTCTGCTAGTACTTTTCAGATAGGATCGCTTCAGATATGGCAAGAAATGTGTCAACTATTTTCTTCAGTCACTTCAGTCACTATTGTCACAGCCAAAACACACTTGATGTGGGGATTTTAACTTCATTGCCAATTAGCATAAATATTTAATTACTGATTTGCGTATTGGGGAAACAAACAAAAAGACCCAAACATTTAAAAACTGGTTAAAAACTACCTTTCCTCTGCTTTTCCACACTCAACTTCACTCTGGACACCATTCCTTCCCCCCTTCTAAGTGCCACAGGTAACTTCAGTGAGGCAATGAGCAGCTCAGGAGGTCGTGGTCAGTACGTTGCAGTTTCTGCTGCTTCTGGCCTTTTACTCTTTTCATATGCTCTGGCGTGGGTTCTGCATGGGCTACAGTCCCTTTGGGGAAGTGACTGCCTTCTCATGGATCACCTACTGCTGTGCTGACCTTGGTTGTAATCTGCTGTTTCTCAGTCTTTTGTTCCCTCCTCCTCTGCCTATGTGGCGTTTTCTGCCCTTTCTTTAATATGTTTTCCCTGGGCACTTGCCCATGGCTGAGGGGTTCAGCTGTGCTCTACGCTCGGGCCGTTGGAGCCGGCTGTGTGGGGCATGGGGCAGCCCCCGAAGGCTGTTCTCACAGGGGCCACCCCTGCTGCCTCCCACTGCTAACACCTTACTGTTTACACACAATACAGCCCTACATCCAACACAGGTCTGGCCTGGGTAATTGTAATTCTCCTCCTCTTTGCCAGGTAACAAAAGAAACCCTTCAAGAAACTTCGTCTCTTCCATATCCAGACTTCTCACTTTGCTAGTGGGAAGCTAGTTGGTGGAACACCTATGTCTATGCATACACATGTTCTTACTTGATTTATTTGAGTGGGTGCATATAGATTTTTTTTTTTTTTTCAGATAAGCTTATGCTTCAGGTCATAGGAACATTTCTGAGACATAGCAGTGGTTGGAGCAGTACTCTGGTGGTTCACAGTCCATACCAGTGTTAAATGTTTAAAGCCTGACACCGCTTCACTTGACAGAACTTGGAAGGGCTATGATGAAATGCTGCTTGGTGTCACACTGATACAATCTTTTAACCAATCTTGCTGTGGAAAATCCCAAAATATAGTCTGAGATAAAAAAAAAAGAACAAACCCACTCCTTTTTCTGCATTAGAAAGAATACTGTGGTAGGAAGTATTTGGAGATCCTCCTAAAATGCTCCCCCCAAAAAAGGCAGAGGAAAAGAATAAGGTTAAATATGAAACTTCTATCTTATTTTTGTGTAACTTTTCCATTTTAAGAGGATAATAACTTACATCCAAGGAAAATTTTTTGAAGACTCATTCTTTCTCTTCAGAACAAGACAAAGGAAGAAAATCCTTGCAAAAGTACTTCCTTCTTTTCACATCTAGATCTTCTGAAGCAGAGGTTTTGCCAATTCCTGAACAGTTTAAAAACTTCTACAAAGTTAAGTATGAGCACTTTCTGAATAGGAGACTCAGACGACTGTATTCTCAAGGCCAAGCAGCCCCTTGAGGATAGCAGTAGTCATTCCCCTTGATAGCAGTCAAACTGTCATCAGCACCTGTCTCACTGTTTTTAACTCATTTTAGGATAGACTGGTGGACTAAGGCTGGTTAATGGATAAAACTGATCTTATTACAGTACCAAAAGGTAAGAAGCCAGATGTAAACGTGTGGTGAAGCTGTGGGGAATGTTATAATTGTGATAATAAATATCAGTATTGTCTATCCTGTATCAGTGAAATACTACTGAAGAGTGTGACACCACAAAATATTTCTAAGTGTGTTCCACACTAGGTCTTTGCACATTTTAATTGATTTTCCCACCTACTCAGCTATGCAATAGCTTTTTGGCACTCTGACACTTTAAAAGGGGAAGTATTTCAGGCAGTCTAATCTTAGGCATAGTTTTACAGAGCATTTCTCCATTGTTTGGCCATGTATGTGTTCTCTGCTGTTGATGCTGGTTGTTTGCATCATACTGCTATCTATGTGCTGTACCACAGTTGAGGACAGAGTCCAAGGTCCACAATTTGCTGCTCTGTAGAGATGTCAGAGGAGGTTGTGCATGCAGCCAGTGGATCACATCAGGTAGAAAATTTCCTGCCAGTTAGAACTGGCAAATGTATGCAGCCCTCTGTATGACCAAAGCATGGCTACATGCCAGCAGTTTTCAGAGGACATTTGTTGCTCTGTTTAAAGTTATACTTTTGTAATATTGTAGCAAGACTTTCAGAAGAAAAAATTGGGGCAGTACTTCACCTTTGCACCCTAACACAGATTTCCTGATAGTACTATCCAGCTGCAGTCATGAGTCTACTTCATCATAATACTTTAGAGTGTCTTGTGATCAGATTATTTTTTTTTTTTAATCTGAATGTGAATAGATAGTACTTTTCATTTCAGAAAGCATGACTTTTTTTTTTCCTACCTTCTACATCTTTTGGGGCTCCTCTGGGAAAATGCCAAAAATTTTGCTTCAATGCCATGTTCAAGTCTGCAACAGAGTTACAGCACTCTGCACATCATTTGCCCAGAATAACTTCATTTTGTTTCAGAAAGCCTGTCCTTGGTCCTGACCCTGGCCGTTTCCCTGCATGTTCCACCTTCTGCTATAAGCCAATTACAGCCTCTATATGCAATCAAGCCTTTACCTCACAAATTTTGCAGTGGTCTTTAAGCCACATATAACTACCAGTTTTCTCTTCAGTGAAACATAGAAACATAGTATCTGTTCTTCTTCTTTTTTTTTTTTTTTTCCCCCCTCCCCAGGTATAACTACTAGATTGAGTCTGAGTACTTCCACTTATAAGTTATTAGGTTATATTTTTCTCCTTCCAGCAACCTTACTTTCATCCAAGAAGGAAAATACTCTTTACTTTCAATCTCATCTTTATTGCTGTGGTTAGCCCTTTGGAGAATAATTTATACTTTTTTTTTCCCCCCTCCACCTGAGAGTACATTGGAAGCTATCTTAATACAAATTCCTGCCTGATGCTTTTCTGCTTTAAGTGATATGTTTGGTTTTCTACTACACTTCTTTCTTCTTGTGAGTCTCAGTAGACTCCTTTTTGCTATGTTACGTGTTCCATGCAAGAAAAACACTCAGGAGCCACATTAATTTTGAAAGCACTTTATACAGAAGTCACAACTTCTTTTAACTTTCTAGCCTGTGCATGTAGTGATGTAGGTATCTCTTCCAGCCCCCTTGCAACACATGTGGTTACATTCTCTACAGGTCAGGCAATCATGTGCTCCTTGTGAGGATCGAAGGCTCAGGCCAAGTAATAAGGCAGCTACAGTTCAGAGAACGTGATCACAAAGTGAAAAGGAAGTTTCTCATAGTGTAGCAGATATATTTGGGAAGAACAAAGGGCCCTGAAAAGAAATATTTACTGCACAGGTCCTGAGGTTCTATGTTATAAGCTTAAGTTTTATTCTGTTGGCAATTAGTTTGGCAGTAGATTGAAGATTTAGTCTCTATTTAAATTACTGCTTAAACTGAAGTTAGGCAAGCACACTGAACACTGCCTCCTTCCCAGGCTGAAACAGACTGAGATCTCGGCAGGGTCTAGCTGCCTCATATCATTCTACTCTGGGAATCTGCATGACTGCTGTGTCTCTTGACCACAGGACGCATCTCTAGATCCTCTTCTCCACCATCTATAGACCTTTTTCACCACCCTTTGTTGCAGTCAGGGTGGATGCAGCAAGAAATACAATGAGGCAAGGGAGCCTGAGTCCTAGCAGGTCTGTGAACAAAAATTCCTAATGCTGTAAGCTGAGATTCAAGGTGAGAAGACAGGCAGAGAAGAAATATGAAGGAGGAATTTTCTCTCCACATGAATTCAGAGATCTTCAGTTGTGCTGTAGACCTTGTTCTTATGTTTGGTGCTCTCCTCTCTTTCTTCAGAGTGGAATTTGTATTTGCCTCTAGCCAAATAAACTTGACTGCAGCTACTGCCACTTAAAAAGGTCTTTTGCTCTTCACAAGTATTTAAGTAGGAAGTTTTATTTTTTTCAGAGATAGTCTCCAGTGTGGATGACTGTTCACTTCCCTTCTGTTTCACTTCTCTTGATGCAACTAAAATTAATAGTATGTGTCCTCCAAGACTCAGGGCTGTTCTGCCTATCGTCTAGGGTTTATCTTTCAGTAGTTGTATTAGATGTCAGATTGTCCTGAGTGACACCCTTTGAGGAAGTACTGCTGTCACAGGGAAAGGCTTTAGCACTTTTATTGCCCATTCCTTGAAGAGTTTTCTGAGAAATATTATGAAGTTTTTAGAATTTTGAAGATAAAAACACTATACATCTATATTAGAGCAGTTTCATTACCCTTTATTTTATAAGATGAACTAACCATCCTATCTCAAATACAATATGTGCTCCAGTAGATTTTTTACTTATTAAGAGGAGGACTTCAGGTTGTTTAGCCTAAATAAAATTAAAGAAAACATGGTTTTCTTCAAAAGTAGAAATGGTAGAGGCTAGAAGCATAACTGAATTTATACTTGATCTAACTAGCACTAAGTGCTAGACCTTTAAATGTCCCAACCCAAACCATTCTATGATTCTATGATTTTGTATTTTGTGACCATTTGTATACTACAGCTTCCTAAAATACCTTTTAAAGAGTGGCTATTTCTTCTTACATTTTGTAATGTTTCCCCTCTTCACTTCAAAGCATTTTCTTAACACTGAAAAGCATTATCTGTTTATTCTTGCTTGCTAAATTAAATTTTCATTTAGAGTGTCCAATTCAGCTTGAGGAAAAAAATTTATTGTCTGAGTTATTTCTGAGAATAACCAGTAAATGCACTCCAGTGGTTCTTCAGCACTTCAATGAGTCTTTTGCAGTTTTAGAAGACTAGGCAAAACTTATGTCTGCAAATTCCTCTCCAAAGACGCTGTGTCTTGAACCCTCATGTTTTTAATACTTAGAAAGTCCACACCCTGGAGGACACTGTTTCTTCTCTCAGTATGGCACCACTGCATGTCTCTCTCTTAAGTACCTTAAGTGTGAAGGCAGCCTAGTAGTACATTTTTGACCTTCCCTCATCTGAGGGAAGATTGCTGTTGGAATATAAAAGAACGGCAAGCAGAGTATTTGGTATGAAAGCCATCTCTCTTTTGGTGTGTCGTTCAGCATTAAGTCCACTTGCAAGGGACAGGCAATGAGCATTTTAAAATCTAATTAAACATGTTTTGTTGGTTTCCTGTTCTAAGTTCAGTGTAAGAGCTAATACTCTCTGAATTTGATCTAAATCAGAAAGACAAAAACCAGAAGCACATTAATTTTACTCATGCTCTCAAAGACCCTTTCCTGAGGTCATCAGGTCACATCTTTAGTTCCCATTAACCAGATTTCTCAGTTTAATAGTGGTTACAGTGTACAGCTTCCTCCAGAAGGAATCTCTGTCTATCTTCAACAATTGTTGAATAAGCTTATTTCCAAATTAATGAGCAACCTGGCTTCTTACAACCTCCTAAAAGATCCTTTCTGAATTCAGGCCCCATGACATATCACAGTCTGATTGCCCAACCACTTAACAGAAATGCTTTTCTGTGTAGTTTTCAGAGGGAGAGGCTGGCATTCAGTCAGTTCTTCTACAAAGGCTCTTAGCTATTAAGCAGCATTTATTATTCCACTCTACTATTAATTTGCCTGAAAGATGTATAGTTTTGCAGAACTCTATATTTTTTTTCTGTGTGATAGTATTCTTTTAAGATGTCATGCTGAAGTTATGAGAACTGTCACTGCTGATTAGCAACTGTTCTGCTTTGAGAAAAATTAGAATACACTGAAGACTAATTTTTTAATCATTTCCATGGTTCTAAATCTAAACATAATTAAATGCAAAGCTGCCATTCAATGTATAGCTGAAATTAGCTCACTTAGTTTGAAAAGCAGACAAAATAATGAAGAGTTTTTAAAATCCACAACAAATATTAAATTTCATGTGCAATTATAGAAAAAATCTGACTATGAACAGTTACCTCTGAAGAGAAACTAATTAGCCTTACATTTCTTAACTATTTTGACAGAATTGGAACTGATCAGTTAAAGTTCATCACTCTTTTTGCCTGTCGTCTCCTCCCTCCCTATGAAGTGATTAAGTTCTAAGCCACATAGTTCAAACTAAAGACAATATTTATTCATTTTATTTTAACTCATTTTGGTTAATATTACTCTTTCAACAGAAAAGTTAATTATTGCGACAGAGGTTGGTTTAATCTATTCATGTTCCTGACATTGTGATGGCTGTAGCGCTAGGTGTCTGTCTTGTTCTAAATTTCAGCAAACTTCCAATTTTGTGTACTGAGTTAATTTGATTGCTTCTTGCTATATACCAAGAGCAACATTTTAGCACAGTAGGTAAAATTATTATGTTATTAACACAGGCACTTATTTAGTCAAGCTCAGTTTGTTATTCAGAATTTCACTTGGAAACTGTGTGCAATCAAAGCTCTACTTGTTTTCTGACAGAGTGAAGTTAGTCACAGCGTTAGTTCTGGTTTTTGAGATATGGATAGGTATCTTGCCAAGGAAAATAATATTTTTTTTTCATTTTACAATCTTTAATATATCATGACATTGTTTTGAAAGTCCTCAAGGAAATAAGTTTTTCCCATTGGGGATTGCACCTCCTAACTTCACTATTCTGAGCCATTTGTTCATTTTTCTTTTTTTTTATATCAAGGTCGGCTATGTTCTACTACTATTAACATATGTCTGCTACACTAATATATGTCTGCATTATTTAGCAGGGATTAAGACTATATCCCAGAAATTATATTTGCTTATGAACTTTACCAGTTTATGTAGTTATATGCATATATGTACGTGTATTACCCCTGGTGGGGGTGGATCATCAGAGTCGATCATCAGAGTGCAAGAGTGCTGTAAGTTAGGCACAGTTTTCCATAAAATTCAGTAGATAGAATGACTGTCATAAATACATGATTTTGTTAGTACATCTTGTACTATAACAAAATATAAAATGCATTTAAGTCACAAATTTTTTTTGTGTCTGGTCAGCACTTAAAGTTCTGTTAAGAAGAAAGTATTTCTTAGGGCTGATCCTGAATATATGTATATTCTTAAACAACTTCTAAATAACTGTGTATTGAAAACATACTTTGTATGACTAACGCCCTTTAACAGTTCAATCTCACTGATGACTATTTGCATACCTACTTCGGCAAACAGCTCAAAAATGAGAATATTCTTTCTATTTCAGGTTGGCTTTTCAAGTTTTTGCTCATTTATTTTTATAAATTAAGTCTGTTCTGCAAGACAAGCTGAATAGAAAGCATTTTTCATCATGCATACTAAAATTGGAGGATCTGTGGCCAAAATATGGAAGCCAGCAGAGAGATGCGTTTCTAGCTAAGACTGTAAAGACAGTGGGTTTGTCCCTTAGCAAACACAGAACTGTCTTTCGCTTCCTGCAAATCAATGACACCTTTTTGGTCAGAAAAACAGTAGCTCTGTTGTGGGCCTGAATGCCTTTTTTGATACAAAGCAATCTTGAGAAGAAAGGGCTCCTTGAGATTCAGTAGATATCAAAAAACGCCTTGTGAACTTTGAGAGCTCAGTTCTGAGCATAAGAACTCATATTTGACATCAGTAAAGACAGAAATCTCTGCTGAGGTAGATGACAAAATCTCTTAAATATTGTATACTTGATGTTGCATCACAGAATAAGGAGAATTTAAAAAGGGTAGTGACGATCAATTTAGTTTTTTAAGCTTTTACTTTTAAACTGTTTCAATTTCTTTGTATTTAGAGTATAGAGGCCTACCCAAGTGGAAATGATGTAGAGCTTTAATTTGTCCTCTTAAGGAACTGAAAATGGACCTTTGATGTTATCAAATACCAACTAGGGAAGAATTTTAAGGAAGCTATCCATTAAATTTAAATAAGCAATATATTAAATTAAGCAGTGTTTTAAGACTTCAAAAGTATTTTAGGAAAATCTAAGGGCAGGTTGGATGAGGCTTTGAGTGACCTGGTCTAGTGGAAGATGTCCCTGCCCGTGGCAGGACGGTTGGAACTAGATGGTCTTTAAGGTCCCTTCCAACTCAAACCGTTCTATCCATCCATGAAAATAGCTTCATTGTTGATCCTTCTTTTACACAGGAATTTGCATTTGAGAATATCACACATATTTGGGTATTTCCAGTATCATTATCTTATTTTATTTTTTCTTTTCATTTAACTAAACTGTAGAAGTTCTATAAAACTGCATTGTTACTGGTACCTGTAAACTTGATTGCAGTATTGCCAATTTTAGCATCTCAATCTAATTTTAAAATCACATTTACAAATTCTAAATAACATATCTAGAGTAGACTATATTACAAAATTGTCACAAATCACCAAATATTTTCACTCTTGCATTGCTTATCTTTAAAAATCAAAGATTAGTGCTAAGAATTCTGGATATTCATATGTTTATAAATACCTATTTTATACCAAGACTTTATCCATTGATAGTTAATAGCTGAATAGTGTTTCTTTGAGGAATGCAAATGTTGACTAGTAAAACAGTGCTATGTTGTCAGCACATATTTACTTCTCATGTTGACCACTGTGTGTTTCAGTGACAGTTGTACAGAACTTCTTCAAGTGTTGAAGTAGCAATCCAAAAGAGCTGAAAGCTGCATTATCTGTGCAGCTGTAAAGCTGTAAAGTGCATATGTAAAGTCTTAGGTAGTCCAACAAATGCAACCTCATTTAGATGGCAGAGTACATCTGTAACTCTAACTTTAGTTTTTAATTGTGGTAATCTTACATGCTGAGTGCACTTTTCACTAAGAATTCCAGTTGACTTCTTAAGAAATCTACATAATCTATTTTCCAATTCTGTTCCATTGGTTGTGCTAGAAAAATGTATATTCTTAAGGAAAAACTTAATGTTGAGTGTTGCTACCGACAGTTAGCACTTTTTGAAATTTTTTTTTGAGTGGACTTGGGTGGAATAACAGCACCTGCCTAATTCAGTAGCAAATACATATAAAGGTGTTTGGAAGCTGCACTAGTTATAATTTTTCTTTTCTATGTAAAGAATTAAAATGTATCTATTTCCATTAATAATTTTTTTTTTTACAGTGATACATGACTCTATTATACAAGTTCCTCATCTCAATAATTAATTTTCATGTCACACCACTTTACAGGTGAACAACTATAGCACAGAGACTGGAGGCAGAACAAAGTGGGACTCAGAGTGAATTTGTTGTATGGCAGTGTATGCTCAGCAGCTCACCAAAGAGCCATACAAGATTCTGATGTTTTAAATGAGAAAATGTTTTTATTGTGCTTTTTTTTTTTCCCCTGGATTAGAAGATAGGATTTAAATATTAGTCCTGTTAATACTTAAACATCAAGCCCTGAAAGTACTGCTCATAGGCTTTTGTATGTTCTGGAAACTTCCATTTATACAACAGGTGAGCATCATTTTTGGTGATTTATTTCTGGTGTAGGAGGTGACTTAACTTTCAGTTCATCTCCTAGCTTTTAGCTTGGAAGATGTAATTAATAACTCCTGTCACAGAACGGATCTTCTCCCCACTAAGGTATGAGAAAGCTTATTCAAACAAAAAAAAAAAACCTAGATAAGCAGGTCAGCCTCTGATGATTGAAAAGGCTGATATACTTAAAGGCCTAAAAGTAACATGGAATTATAGTCATGAGCTATTTGCTGTTTGGATAGAGTTGTTTTTTATAGCTATTTTTTTTTGCATAGGACTATAGTGAATCTTCAAATCTTTTTTTTAAGGGTGGATGTACTGTTTTAAATGTTTTTTACTTTATGGAGTTCTGAGATGAAAGGAAGCTGCATGATATTAGTTCTGTAGAGAAAGATGTTCTAATCTCAGCTTTTCCTTTTTTATTTTTTTTATTTTTTTTTTTAAGTTTGAGTGAAAAGAATCAAGTCCTCAGATACTGAGCTCTTATTTTTACTTGAGACTTTCCTGGGATTTGTTGGTAAACAGTAAATTCCTTTCCAGTTGGAGCTCTCTGAATGTTATGATATGGGGGACAGAGGGCAAATATTGTACTTTGGTAGTTTGTCAGACATGTAGGACTCATAAAAATGAGAAGCACATTTATCCCATTTTAGTTACTTGAAGCTGCCCAATTTTCTGTCAAAAATTATCATGGAAGCAGAAAATATCTAGAGGTAAAGCAGAGGTGGCTTGTTATGGGGATCAGAGTAGTTAAGTATTGCTCTGGATACACATAAATTTTCAATCTAAGCACATGACATATTTGCTTATCCTAAAATTGCTCTTATAGAAGCCTTATATTTAGAGCTTAAAGTTCAGATTAATAGAGACTCTTACATTCCTTATTCCTTTTAGGTGCTTATTCCTTCCTGCAATCAGTATGTCTGATGCAGGCAGATGTGGGCTCACTCAGCCTGTACTATAAACTACTTGGTAGAGTGTTAGCATAGCAGACACAAGTTAATATATTCTGCTTACACAGCTTTTGGCTCAACTCAGAGCTGATTCACATGTTGTTAAATATAAACAAAGGAAGCCTTCACCTTTCTTCAAAATAATGTTCGTGTGTCCTGTAGCAAGCACTGAACAACCTCTGAGAAGTGCTTCCCAAATGACACTGTATGAACCATTAGCACAGAGGTTACTTCAAAGCAGTCAGCACACATTTCCTGAGCAACAGAAATCCTCCTGCACAGTGCCCATTGCAGAGCTAGAAGGAATTGCTGTTGCTGATGCTAGTGTGGGAATCCTTACCTCTGCAAGTGTGGGAGCCTTCTCAGCAGTAATTTTGAGCTGCACATGGTACCTTTCTTCTAAAGATGCAGCATACGTTCAAATGCAGTGATGTTCATTAACATAACAGATACTTAAGGTATTGAAATAAACTTCTAAGCCTTTATGCCAGTTCAGTTAGTGATGGGTTTTGTGATTTGCTGTTCTTTTGAAGTGAATGCCCAGAAGAGGACAAATACGATACAAAACTGAAGCATCATTCTGTATTAACTTGCGTTAAGTTGCACTGCTGTAATTTCGATTTGATAAAATGCTTGAATTGAGACAGAACTGGCTTAATCACAATCGAAATTTTATGAAAGAAAACATAGAAGACATCTAAAACAAAGCTTTTTTTTTTCCCTAGCATTTATTTCAGTAACTATTAGAAGCAAGAAAATAAAAGCTAAACTAAAACTAAACTACTTTGCATAATCTTAATCATGACTTCTGTAATTTGGTTTAAACATAACTTGAGATTGCTTTTTATTTAAATTATACACGCTCCTGTTCTCTTTCCCATGCTATCATTGCATTACAAGTAAGATGTTACTGTGAACCGAATGCAGGGGAAAAAATTGCATAGGTAAGATGTGTCTGAAAAACCAAGTTACCAAGCATTAGGCTTACAAAATGAGCTGTGAATGGCTTGGTATATCTGTTAACTTCACTGTTAATTTAAGGCCTGTTAGTTTGTTCATGTAGGACTAACTGCTTTTTTTTTTTTTTTGATCCTGTATGTAATTTATTCCTTTCCAGTTACTAACTCATGTTACTAACTCAAGTTCAGCAGTTCGAAATTTTGCTTCTATTACACAAAATGTTAACAAAACCCAAAATGTTTCATATACATGTACCACTCCAGGACTAGGGAAGTGATTGTTCCTTTGTACTCATCACTGATGAGGCCTCATCTCGAATGCTCTGTTCAGTTTTGTGTCCCTCACTATGAGAAAGACATTGAGGTGTTGAAGCATGGTCAAAGAGCAGTAAAGCTGATGAAGGGTCTGGAGCACAAGTCTTAGGAGGAGCCGCTGAGGGAACTGGAGATGTTTAGTCTGGAGAAGAGGAGGCTGAGAGGAGACCTTATCACTCTCTACAACTACCTGAAAGGAGGTTGTAGTGAGGTGGGTGTTGGTCTCTTTTCCCAAGCAACAAGTGATAGGAAAAGAAGAAACAGCTTTATTTTGTGCCAGGGGATGCTTAGATTGGATATTAGGAAATATTTCTTCCCTGAAAGGGTTATCAAGCACTGGAACAGGCTGCCCAGGGAAGAAGGTGAGTCACCATCCCTAGAGGTATTTAAAAGATGTGTAGACCTGATCCTTAGGGACACAGTTTAGCAGTGGACTTGAGAGTGGTAGGTTTCCAGTTGGACATGATGATCTTAAGGGTCTTTTCCAATCTAAATGATTCTGTGATTCAAACAGTATTCTAACAAATTTCTACTCCTCTATTTCCATGGAAGGGTCACCCATAAAACAGCCCAAAAGGAAAAAAAAATAATCTTCTTAGCATACATAAAAGTTGTTTCAGACATTAATCTTATACATAGAAAATGCTATATGTATGCGTTTAGTTTCAGATAAGTGCCATAATACCTTACAGTTGCTATGGTAACTAGAGAGCAGCTGAGGTTTATTTTCTCTATATTTAGAAAAAAAAAAAATCTAAACTATCTCAACAAATTAAACCTCAGTACTGCTGATAAAATTTTACCTAGAAAAAGAGCTAGCAATTATGTGATAAATACCTCTAAGTCATCATTCTGAGATATGTCTACATGGGAGCATATCCGAGGAAACCTGCAGACCTAACTGACAGCCAGTGTAAGCTGTATAGCCTGCAGCCATGACAGGGCACATCAATTCAGGTGTAGCTCCAGACTAACTTGGGCTTCTAGACTACAGCAAGCTTGGCAAGTTTGTCCAAGGCACAGGCTAATTATGTTTATTTCTTCCTCCATCTGCTCATGCAAAATACTTTAAAGTTTCAGCTGGACTTCTAAATTGTGAAAAGGTTCATCCCATAGGTTTTCAAGGCATTGCAGATATACCAAATGTGGCCTTCATTCAGCACCATTTGCTGCAGACACCTCCACAGAGAACACAGCGGAAGGATTATAGGTCTCTATCGCTATGGGAAAGTCAGAATACCCTCAAAATGACGAAAATCCATGAAAGATAAGGCATCACAGTTTGACCTCTGATTAATCTTAGTTGATCTGAAGCTTTGTAGAGAAAGGCTGCATATTTGTCACATTTTACTGCCCACAAATAAAATGCAAAAATATCACAATTTAATGAGAATTCTGATTTTAAATCAAGTGTGAGATGGATATTAGTTCATGTGAAGCTGAAAGGCAGCACCAGTTGAAAAGCTCTCCTATACTCTCCAAAAATCCAATTGCTTACTTTTCTAAAAGCGATTGCATTGAATATATTTTTATGGATTTGGGGTATTGCACAGTTGTTTTCTCAGTACCTAGGGTATCAAAACACATGTTATGACTGGGCACTGATTGTGCAACATGTTTTAAGTGTGCATAAGTACTTTGATAAAGCTACACATCTTGTAGGATCTGTACCCTCAGAAACTGTATCACTGAGTGGTTAAGTCAGATGCTTAATTTGTAAATTCATGTAAACTTATCAGTACACAAAGACTGAGTTGTACAAAATCAACTTTCTCCCCTAAATTTTACCGCAGGTCTCCAGATGAAAGCCTGCATAGTGGACGGTGTCGCTATAACTGCATACTGGTACTTGTGCCTAGCACTAAGGAGTTCTGAAAAAAAAGTATGTTCTCTAGTTAAAAGATGTTCTTTAAATAATCATTTTCACTATTACTCTCTACTTCTTTAAAAATGTCATAGTTTTATTTTAAAGGTTGTTCTGGTTTTGTTTAGTGAGGGGGGGCCTAAGGTGCTAGCTTCTGGAAGAAACTGCTAGAAGTTCCTCCCCTTTGTTCAGTGCACTTGGCCGGGCCCAGGGTGGACCCGCTACTGGCCAAGGCCGAGCCAATTGGTAGGAGAAAGTTCCCTGATAACGGAAGAGGAAAAAAGAAAAAAAAAAAAAAAAAAACAGAAAAGAGATGATGTGAAGAAGCTGAGCAGGGGCAGAGAGGGGGAGGCACGAGCCTTGTGGGCCTTGCAGGAGTCACCATTTAGCCTACCGCCAGGCGGCTGTCTGGGCCTGACTCAGCCCAGCCCGGCTGCAAGAAGTGGAGAGGAGATGAGATGGATGATGTGAAGAGATCCTGAGAAGTTTCTGCCGGCCTGTTGTGAAGAATTTTTCTTGTGAGAGGACCGGCTGCAGACACCATGGTCAGTGAAGAAGGAGGGGGAGGAGTAATGCGGCCAAGATTCCCCTGCAGCCTGTGGTGAAGCAGGTTGTCCCCCTGCAGCCCATTGAGGTCCATAGAGGAGCAGAGATCCACCTGCAGCCCATGGAGGACCCCACACTGGTGCAGGCAGATGCCTGAAGGAGGCTGTGGCCCGTGGAGGGCCCGCTGGGGCAGCTGTTCTGGAGGGACTGCACCCCGTGGAAGAGATGACCCACACCAGAGCAGTTTCATGTAGCCCGTGAGCAGGACCCATGAAGGAGAAGGGGAGGAATGAGAGGAGTTCTTCCCCCAACTATGAAACATTGGCCTAAAACAATGTGTGACGAACTGACCGTAACCCCCATTCCCTCTTCCCCCCTGTGCTGCTTGGGTAGGGAAGGTGGTAGAGATAATGTTAAGCCTGTGAAGAGGGAGGGGTGGGGGGAGGTTATCTTGTTTCTCTGTCTCATTATCCTGCTAGTTTTAGTGATAAATGGTTTTCCCCAAGTCGAGTCTGTTTTGCCCATAACGGTAACTTCAAGGATTTCTCCCCGACTTTATCTCAAACCTCGAGCTGTTTTTCTTATATCATCTCCCCCTATTTTCTCAGAGGGTGGGGGGAGTGAGAGAGAGACTGCATAGTCTGGTCCCAGTCGGGGACTTTTGTTGAACTACAACAAAGGTCTGTTTGCCTGCTTTTGTGATATACTTAAGGTGTACTAATACTGTATGGTTTTTGTACTTGATTTTTTTTTTTCCAAATATGGGCCAAGATTTAAAAGAAGCTATAGAAATTAGGCAGAATGACTGCTTATAGTTTAATTATAGTTAATGCTGGAGCCCTTAAGATTGCTAGTTATCTAGAGATCTAAAATGTAATTACCAGCTTTGTCAACCTGTCAGTCCAGTTTGTTGGTCAAGTCCAGTTTTGCACACAGTGCTATATTGAAATACATAGATGTAATTCTTTGAAGGATATGGATATCTTTTTCTGTATTTTAATCCCATGCATACTCTGCAAATAACAAAAAGGTAGAGTGGATGCATACGAATTAGCAAATAGACATAACACATGGTTCTGTTCTTTCCTTGGTTTATAGCTTCTCTTCATCCAGAGTATTTTCACAATCTGTGTTCACATATTTTCAAGACAGTCAGATACTGAGCAGATGGTGTGATTATAGAGGGCAAAAAATTTCCTTTTGAGGAAGAGGATGTGACTGGTATTGCTTTACGTTAATTCTGTGTACATTTTAAATGCCATTCTATTCTAGTACAATGTGGCGTTTTTC
>WHYT01015774.1:102548-133224 GCA_009806455.1 Tetrax tetrax
GAGGACAATGTATGCATTCTTAAAAAAAATATTGTGCCATACTTTGGTATGTCTTTCCAAGCCATTGTGTGGAAATGTTAGTGTCATATACAAGCCATTGTAAAAAAAAAAAAAAAAAAGTAAAATCTAAATTTCTGAATCCTACGAAAGCTAGCTGACATTTCTTAACTTATTTTATGGAAGATGACCTTGAAATTACCTCTGGTTTTGACTTCCTTCAGTCCCTACTAGTAGTCTTGGTTTCTCAGGGTTACCTAGGAAACTAAGACTGGTATAGATTTTGTGATTATAAGGAAGGGATAGATCTGGAAAATGTAGCTGCTTTCCCTCCATAGCTGCTGAACTTGTCTTTTCTCGCTTGTGTTTTTTTAAATGGAAGCATTTCTCCACCTACTGGCTCCAAGGAAGATATTGCAGCCTTCCAAGCAGAGAACTACATATAGATAGCATGTATTACATAATGGATTACTTGTATAATAAAAGCCTCTTTGGGATTGACAACATTTCTATCCTGCCACTCTGAAATTGCTACATGTGTAATATGTAGTTCTGGAGTAGGAGAGCCTATTTTAAATTCCTTCAGTTTAGGGAATTGGATGTGTTCTAACAGGTAACATTTCTCCACGTATCTCCATTACGAGTCAGACAATATTGTGAAGACAGCCTGTGCTGTTCAATAGCAAGCAAATTATTTAGGACCAATTTCTAAGCCTTTCCAGTGGTTCAGATACTTACCTGTATGGACAGTCAATTGTAAAGTACGCAGAATATTTATTACCAGTAGGGTAATATCTGTCCTTTGAGAGGTAGGATCATAACAAGTGACACTTCCAAATATATTTGGAAACGTGCAAAGCCTACAGTTGTAGACCAGAGATGTGCAAATTAATTGAGGTTCTAGCAGCTGCAAGCAGAAGATGAGGAAAGTTGGCTGCTGTACAGCCTTTCTGTGTCTCTGTGCTAGTTTTTTTTTTTTACTTTATTTTCCAGCTCAATAGTATGAGATAGAACACACATAGTTTTGGAGGAATTGTTGGTATGTATTCACTACTGCACACTGCACTCTTCGCACCTTACCAGGCAGTCTTGTATGATGTAGTGCCTGGTGATGAGATTACTTAATCCAGGAATTAATCATGTATAGAAGAAAAATAATAAAACCTCAAGAGTGCATAAGACTTCCTCCGTAAGTGTGTGCAGCTGTATATGTGTTTCGTTTTGCAACACATTAACCTTGTGGTTTCTTCTGCCTGTCATGCTGAACACCTGCTTGCAGCATGTGAAAAAAATACTCTATGAACTACCACTATCCTGCATAAGTACCACACACAGGACAGTAGGATAACACTACAGAATGCCTGTTGTAAACCCTGCACTGTACAGGTCATGAAAATCATCTCATTTTCCTCTTAGTACTTTATTTCTTGATTGACCTAAATTACCTTAAGGCCATTGAAAATGTTAACTTTCCTGTATATTTTTGGACTGATACCTGTGTGACAGCCAAAATCATACTTGACCTAAACCTGACTGGTTTGGAGGGTTTCTGTTTGTTTGTTTCCAGTGTATAAGATCTCTGACCTGGCTGACTGTGTAGCTGCATGAGCTGAAGAGCTGGAGGAGGATGGAAGGCACAGACTAAGCAGGAAGGAAGATGGAACCTCCAGGAGCTCAGGTTTAGACTGAAAATGCGTCCTTCTTTAGGCAGAAATTTTGGTTTCACAGAGAACATCTAAATGCAGGCATAATTCTTTGAAATCAGATACCTACTGTTCATGTAGAAAAAAAAATGCCTTTTTATAGAGTGCTACTCTTATACAAGATGATTTGCCTCTCCCTTCAGGAGAAACATAGTCAAGAGAAGGCCCTCCAAATAAGTACGTATGAAAATAATGCAAGCCTAAAATTTATAAGGCGAATACCAGCGTTTATATTCTACAGAGATATACAGCTATCTCATTCTCAAATCTGAAGTAAAGAACCATTATGCCTAACAGTAATTGATCCTAGATGATCTTATTAACTAGGACAGTCTGTGGATTTTACTAAGAATATAGAACTCCTTTCTTCAAGAAATAGGAGTAAAAAGTAGAGAAAGTCTTCTTTTGTTATCTATCTTGGCTCTTTTGAGTTTTAAAGTTGCCTCTGTGCTCTTATTTAATTAGTTTCTGCAAGCCTGAGGTCAAAGGAGGTGCAGAGCTGACACATGAAAAGAAACACCGGAGGTCAATTAACATAATTAAGTCACTATCAAACTCATCTGGAAAAAAATGAAATAGTTGTTTTTTTTTTTTTTCCTTTATTCCTTTCCTTTATTCCATTCCTTTTCCTTTATTACCATTATTCCTTCCAAATGGTATGCTGAAGGGTACACATTTTCCTGGACTAGCGAAGGCATAGCTGCTCTGAGTAATAAGTGTGCTTCATGGCAAAACACATTATGTGTTAGCTGAAAGATAAATGGCATAAAGTCTTTCAAGTATTTTTGTTCTCAGCTTAGGTTTCCTGTTTTCACTTGTGCAAGTAACATTAAAATCCAGCTGTATGTATATCTATCTATATATAAGGAATAGTAGAAGAAATATCCTTCTTCAGGAAATTAGCTGTCCCTCTCTGACATTTTCTCTAGCCGTATCTGTCTTTGTCCAAACACAGGCTTCCAGTGGCCTTAAAGCACTTTTTTGTTGCCACAGCCTTTTAAAATGTATGTGCAGATACCAATAAGCTCACTTAAACAGTATCTCATATCTTTCTGGGTGTCAGATAGTGAAAATTATATCTGCTCCTGTGGTGATATCTCCAGCATATATCAGATATCCATGCTCACTGCACAACAGATATGTTTATAACTTCAAATCTGAAAAATTACGAGGTTTGTCTGATTTATCTATAGGGGGCAGACTTTGCTACTTCCAGATTACTTTGTTTATTCGCTGAAAAAATTACGAGCAATTACTTGAATTTAATCTCCTTGTCTGTATATAGGTCTTGGTCGGTATATCTGCAGTTGCTGTAGGTGTACTACATAAATTTGAGGACAATGCAAATTTATAAGCCAAAGATTATGTTCAGGAAAATAAATTAGTTCGTGTAGTCTTTTGTAGTTGGGGCTAATTACGGTGGTCGAGTGTGGGTGTATAAATAAGGGTCCAGAGGAAAAAGAAGTAATATCTTTAATGTTCTTTTAAAATACTTTTTAAATACTTAATACTTTAAATACTTTAAATACTTAAATATTGTATTTATTTGGAGTAATGTAAAACATTTACTTTGGCCTCATTTGTCAGGAGAGATCAGGACAAATAGTAGATTATTATCATAAGGAGTTTAGAATATGTTTAAAGAAAAATTGGCATACAAAGAATAAAATGTTACTTCCCTATCAGAAGAATTTTAATCTCAGATCTGAGCACAGAAACATTGTATATCTCAGCAGTTTAATATTTCTGTTATCATTTCAATCTATTTTTTCAGAAAAGTTTTTCACTTAAGGTATTGGGAGGTAAAATTTGAGATAATCTTTTCTGTAACAATTTAAAAAAAAAAATGTATTTCCTTCTTCCTGAGACTAAAAAAAAAAGAAAAAAAATCAGGCAGTTATGTGAAGTCCAGACCTGTTGAGGAAGAATGAGCACATTCAATATTTAAGCATTTTGGAGTACATACAGTATTATCAGGCTTCTTTAGTAATAGTATTTCTGATGGGCAATGCTGAAATTCTCAGCATCTTATATGAAACTTGGGTAGCTTCTGAAATGGTGTTCTGCACTGCTTGGTCAAAAAATAGCTCTGGACTTTTATGTCAACAAAACATAACCCATTGTTAAGAAGTCTGATGGACTATCTGAACTGATTGACAGAAACAAGGTAAAATCGTTTTTTAAATTTTATTTTGGGAATATATTTTCATCTATTCTATATGCTTCTGTAGAAAATACAAGGATATTATCTTCTGCTAACGTAGTAAGCAGAGGAATATCTAGGCAGTCCATATAGTGAATGTCTATCAGAAAAATACGGTTATTTTTAATCTATATAAAATTTAAGGATCTGGAACTTTAATATGGCATTATTATAGCCATGAAAATAACTTGTCATTGTAAAATTCCTAATGAAAAGTCTTCTGAGTCAACAAGCTGAAAGTCAGGAAATACTATTCACTAATAACTGTACATTATGTTATTCTATGTTTTTCCAGGTATTTTTTCCCACGCTGTAACTCAAGCTTTATTGGTTCTCTAATTCAAACAGTAATATATCCTAGAGTCCATGTTTAAAACTAAATTCCTTACAGTACTCTTTATATAGAATTACAAAAAATATTACACAATCACTGAAAATACTGTGAAAGGTAAATCGGGGTTATCAGTCTGAAGGTAGAACCAGCTGCTGCTTGTGTTTACCCAAATGGGCTTTGAGTAAACACATGACTAGTAATTGAAGGAAGCTTACACAAAAATTTAAGGAAATCTTGTCAAAATATGTTTACCTTCTTTTCCAGAGAATCTTTTAATTATTGTGCTATGGACAAATGTCAATGCAACATTTTTAACCATCTTATGACATGGTGTATTTTTAATAAATGAAAACTCAAAACTAGTTAAAATCCTGTAATTAACCCTTCCTGCAACAACTTCAATTTTTTGGTTTTATTAGTTTATTAGCCTTGAGAAATTTTTGGATTTTTAAAAAATCCTTCCTTGCAGTACCGTTTTCCTCAATTTTTAAAAATATATCAGAATTTCTTATAGAATTTGTTCTGTCACCAGTTCACATAAATTTTTATTAGTTTAATTGATTTTAAGAAATTAAAATTTGGACATGGTATTGTATTTATAATACTTCAGTAAAAAAAATCATGAGCGATTGCAGTTCTTTTTGGTAAATACTTGATTCTCAACACTTGATGTCCTCTAACACCTATTCTAGTGCTGAACTGTTTTCTTCTGTTACAGAAAGCACATGAAGACAAATGTATCTCTATCTGTTGCATAATTATTTTGGGGTGCAACTTCGAATACTGAAAAAAGCTGACCAAGCTACTTCTCATTTTACAAAAGTGGTGAGAAGAGGACTGAAGGATGTTACCTAAAGCAGTTTAAAAACTTAAAAGTTTTAAATGTTTTTGATGTTGTGAGTTAACTGTTTTGTGCTGGTACTTCAGGCTTGGAGCCTATTTTTTGGCGTGTTTCTCCCCTGGGACATATTCCCAGGTCAATCTACTCTCCTCATCTAGAAAGGCAAGCCCTGCACTGTAAAAGTTTTACCATTGCCTAAAGCCTGGCCTATGGAAGAAGGCTCAAAAAAACCCAAAACAAACAAACAACCCAGAAAGAGAAAGCTATATACTTTTTACAAGTTTACATAATTAGTTGATTCTAGGTTTCTTCTAACAAGTTTCACAACAGCAGTGGTTAAACCTGTTGCTATGTTGGATCCCAAGGCTGAATTTCATTTTTGTCTGTATAAATAACACTGCAGACAATGTAATCGATCGGCCCAATTATATTGCATTAAAAATCCAGTTTACAAGCTTGTTATGATTGCTGTAGTTTTAGGGTCTAATTCTACAAAGATGACTAATTTCTGACTTTACAGAGATGATACATGAAAAGATGCATAACTGTTTTCCAAATTGTGTCTTTAGTTGGACCATTGCATATCTGCTTATGGAAGAAAATGAAAAAAAAAAAAATTGCTTTAATTTGAATCATGGTTTGGGTTACATTATATGCTATTTTACACTAGGCTACAAAAGTGGTATGTATGCAGTAAATCTTGTATATTTAGCTAAGTTGCTAAAATAGGTTACATTCACTGAGAATGAGTTCTTTGTAGAAAAGCTTTTAAGAAAATATAGCATTCTAAAATTATTATTACATAGTTTTATTTGAGACCTTTTGAAGTTAAACATGTTAATTGAAAACTGATACTAGGACAGAAGAGATAATTTTAAGATATTTAATAGCAAACATGTGAATTTTGATTTATTCTTATCTCAAAATACATGCAGGCATCTCATTAACTTCAATCAGAGGACGGAATGAAAACAAGGTGTGTTTGACATTCTGGAATAAAACCAAAGAGTTCTTACAATGCGGTCATCTGAGATGAAAACATTAAGCTAAGTAGAATTCACTGTTGATAAGTCAAATAACAGGAAATTATCTTCCAGAATTATCTTGTATTCTTCATACACTGGAGTTGGGTAATCATGTATATGTAGCTTGCTACTCAGGAGCTTGGTTAAAAAATTCTTAGAAGGAATAAAGCTATTGTAATGAACTAAGACCAGAACAAAATTTGTATGTTCAGATATGTTGAGGACATATACTTGGAGAAAAGAAAATAGTGGCTTTGACATTTGATACTAAGGTCAGAAAAATTGAAATTCAAATATATAAAAATACATAGAAGAATAAAAATTCCAACATTAATCTATTGTATCCAACTTAAAATATTTTATGCTATAAATATAATGAATATATAGTTTTTGAAACTCAAATTGCAACAATATTTAGAAATATTTGTCAGCCTCTTGGATCTCAGGCTTAAAAGGACTAATATTTTCCTTGAGGAAAAGCTAATATTTAAATTTCTTGTGTGGAGTTAATCCAAAGTAAGACTAGACAGCTGAAATACAGAGATTTTTGACAGAAATACTTTTCTGTCCATAAAGAAAAATTGAACAATTCTTCCCATCATGCATGTATTTATTATTTTAATTTATCAAACACATTGCAAAAAGAGGTAGTAAAATTTTCTTTTTCTTTGACATAAAATTGCAGACATCTGATAATTCTCAGCTGGAGCAGGAGGTTTGCTGAGATCGGGTTTGTATGTTCACATATGAAAAATAGAGAATATTTCTCTGATCTGCTGAGACTTCAAGCTTTAAGAATCATGTTGAGGGATATAGTCCCTTGTGCAAATAATGCAATGCATGAATGGAAAACTTGACTATTATCCTTTCTTTGAAAACAAGAGAGATGTGGAATTTCTGAGTTTGAGTTTATTAATTAGGGTGCTTCTATCATGGGAAGATATTAGGCCAATAATTAAGGAACGTTTAGGTGAACGGGTAAATCATAACGATGCTGAATATCCCAAGTTAACAAATAAAGGATCGAAATTTAAAGGCAAAATACTTCCCATTCCTCTTTCATCTTTGAGTAAGCTATTCTGATTCATGTCCTGAAACAGACATTAGTCTATTGAAACATGTAGGTTAGTGTGCTAAAGTTATTAGTATCTTGCACCTTAAAGTACAAATAGAATGAACTTCATGATGTTGTATTATGTGTGTTTTCAACAGTTGGTTAATTGAAGCTCAGTAGGCAATAACATGAGGTTCTCATACACAGCTTTAAGATAGCTGGGGGCGTGGAGCACACAAGCTAAGAGGAGAAGCTGGCAGTGAGAAGACTGGCCTTTCTCAGACCAACAAAGAGGAGGCTAATGGGCTAACTTATAGCAACTTACAACTACACAAAATGGGACCTAGAAAGATGGTGGTGCCAGACTCTGTGGTATTGCCAGAAAATATAATAGGGAATAACAGACAAAACCTATGACTTTAGGCTGTTTGGACTGGAAACTACAAAAATGCTGGGAGAACAGTGTAACACAGGAACAGGTTTCCTAGGGAGTTGTTGAGTCACCATCCTTGATAGTTTTGAAGACTCTGGCAAAGCCACAGCTAGCTTATGATGTTGGTTATAATCCTGTTTTGAGTGGAAGGCTGGACTGAACAATCTCTTTCAATTAATACTTTTCTGATCCCATGGGAGTATTCAAATATGATTTGCCTAGTTCTTTTTTGGAAAAAAAAGAAAGACAAAAGATAATGTTAATATGAAAAGGATTTGGTCTAACAGATTTCAGTTGAAATCAATCTGCTACTGAACTAACAGAGAAACCAAAGTTTGTAAGGGTTCTTAATTTTCAAAACAGTGAAACTAAAAATTCTTCTTCAGCTAAATTCCAGCAGGACTATTTGCCATTTTCTCTTGGAAAATGTCCTTACCTTTTGCTTTTTTATAAATGTTTACTTTTAATCTCTGAAATAAGGCTAATTTGTTGTCCTCACGATGTTCTTTATTGTCTGGTATAAGTTAATATATAGATTTAGTATGTGAATTTCTCATAATTTGCTTCAAGTTGTACTAGGGTGAATAATTTTTTCCCTGTTATGCAGCAAAAATAACTAGATTTGTGAGAAGGAAAGTCACGTGTCAGTAGCAATTCCAAGATTTTCAACTAAACTGTTACCTTCTGGCTTCCTAAATAATTGTGATCACAGAATCATAGAATGATTTGAGTTGGAAGGGATTTTTAAAGGTCATCTAGCTCAGCCCTCCTGCAAGGGGTGTTATCTCTCAAGTTATTCGTGTGTGCAGTCTGTGAGCTAGAGTGATCATTTCCAGGAATTATTCCCAGGTGACAGTTTGTGTGTGAGTCTGTTTTGAATGGTAGAAGAGTTCAACATTACACCTGTAGGCTGTTCAGTGACAGCTGGCCTCAGCACTGGTGAAAGGTTTCAGGCATATTTAGTTTACTAACCAGAACATAGTCATAGTGTAACACACTTTGGTAAAATTAACTTACTATCTGATACATAGTTTCCTATGTTAGCTTCTAATGAGTATTTTATTTAACAATATTATTTTCTGGAGTCTTGAGTCTATGTATATTCCACATTTCTCCAACAATGAAAGCTAGTATTTTTTTAAAGCCAACATTCTTCAAGTGCTCTTTGCATATTTCCACTTGGGCCACATAGCACCATTGCAGCTACACAATGTCTGGGACTACCCATTTCCTAGGATGCAGAAAGTGGAGTGATTTTAGCCACTTATCATTTCTCTTTAGCTGGACAAAGTGCAAAAGATCAAATTACATATGATATATTCAATATTATCACCTTTACTGCACTGAAATGTCTTTCAACTGGAAGGTATTTTCATATTCTTAAACTAATGTCTCTTTCCATAATATCATACAAGTTACTGCTTTTGAAAAATGGCTAAAACAGAATCTAAGCTGATTTAGGTTTACAATAGCGTGGACACATGCAGTTTGAGGAATGGTATATAAATGCTTTTGCTCATGAGTAGTCTTAGTAGTGGTACACACTGAATATACTTTCCAGCAGTGGTTTGTTGCTTTTTGGCCAACAACACTTGACTTGTATGTTACAGCAGCTGCGTGTTGACTGCTGTTACCTGAGATAATGGGCAGCCCCTGCTGGAAGAAACCTAGCTCCACACTGAGGACTGATCTATCGTTGTTCTAGTCAGAGTATTTCCACTCACGTTGCATAGATTCCTAATCCTGAGATTTGAGGGCTTTGCATTTTGATCTTTTGTTTGATGTAAAAGGCCATGGCTTTCCTCAAACATCAAGGAGTCCTCAAAAGTTTTGTGAGCCTGAGTATTTAGGAAATTACAATGTTCCTAGGAAAACTGATTCGGAATTCCATGTTTTCCATCAAAGCTGAGATCAAATTCCTCAGGTCTATTTTTTACTAGTGAGTGTGCAAAAATATTATGAGTATGCAGTAACTGCAATATTCTTTTCACTTATGTAACTACAATACATTTTTCACTTATTAGAACTGTTTATTGTGGTGCATCTTCATCATAATACTATATTGCTTTTCTTAAATTATGCATAAGTAAAAATAAATTAAACGTTTCTACCTAGATGGGAGAAAAACATCTAGACAGAGACCTAGATTTCCCTACACATGAAATTCCATCTCCAACTAGTCTTTTGATTAAGTTAATACAAAATACATTTAAGCTTTGCAGTTTGTGGTTTGTTTTTTTTTAATCCTGAAATGTGAAGAAGTATCTGTTTTAACTTCTCTATACAGAACTGTCTTCAAATGCCATACTACTAAGGCTTGTGAAGTTTTCCTACACAATGCTGTGAGTAATGTTTTAGACTAGTTTTAACCTCATTATATTATTTCTGTCATTTTACAATATTGCAAAGCACTGCAGACTGTTTTCCCTTTTGGGGCTTTATAATCTAAACTGTCACATTGCATACTTGATAAAAGCACAAAGCTCAGTGTAATTTGTTTGCTTACAAAGTTGTTTGGAGGAGGCTCACAAAAGCCTTACACAATTGAAAATACGAGATGTCAGCACACAGCAAAACAGAGAAAGGGACTGAGAAAGGGACTGTTGTCACTGGCTCCCAAAATGTCTCACTGAAACAGGTAGAAACGAGAAGAATGCAAATATGTGATTTTAAAGCCCCAAAGTATGACTAGGCAAATATATTTTAGATTCCACTTGGTCATATGATAAATTATTAATCAGCCAGTTGATTTTCCCACAGCAGAAATGATGACTTTACCAAAGTATATTTCATCTATTGTCTTGTGCAATTTTTTTTTCAGTTTTACAATAGCTGACAAGGTGTTTTCATTCAGCATTCATGTTTTAGCTTCAACTAGTCTGTCTTGTAAAATGTTTATTTGCTGTGTTTATATAATAAGACAAGCCAAAAATCTTGTTCTCCTAAGTAATTCATGGATACACTAAGTTTCAATAATTTCACATTTACCTCATGTTAATACCATAGACAACTCAAGTGATTTTACATCCATGGGTCGTCTGTTTGTCTCGTCAGCTTGTATAAAATGTACAGACTCAATTGTTACAAACTTTTGTAACTTCAATTTTTTTTAAAAAAAGTCTAAGAATTAGATTTCATTTTACTGAATTTAGTGCAGCTGGAATGATCTGCACTACAGTATGCATAGATCTAGAATATGTTAACTCTTGTCTGATGTAGCTTTCACAAGATGAATTGTGGTGTTCTTTAAAAGCCTGGCTTTAAGCCCATGCATGGTGTTATGCAATGTCAAAAGAAGGGAGGAATACTTCTAGCAATGCCTATTATCAGTTCCTTACGTCACTTTGGGAAACAAAGAATGTGGAAAGTTAAGCAATACATTGAGCTCTTATAATGGATAAGAGAGCCTCAGGCTGGAAGGGATCTTGAAAACTCATCTAATTTATCCTTCAGGCATAGGCAAGGTCAGCTAAACGCAAGTAAGTTCTGATAGTATCTGTGGAGACCATTAGTCTTATTTTTGCAAATACTTACTTCGGTAGTGCTGGTTTCATGTTTTTCAACAACTTTGAGCACCAGTAGATGGAACTCAGATTACTGTCAGGTTTGAACTTGTCTATTCTGGTCAAGATCTTAATGTGGAAATGCTATGTATTGTTTATACAAGATCTCTTCTTCTGTTTCCTAGCATAGGCAAGTAATCTAGTCATCTGGCTTTCTGGCATTTGTGCTTTCAAAATGCTTCTCTTTTATTCTCTTTTGATTTAATATTCATAATATTAATATGTGGAAAAAATGCAATTAATATTTACATTTTGTAAATTATTTTTAGTAAAAATTAATTACTGCAGCACTGTCACTAAAGCAGGACATACAGGAAACCTCTGTCTTCCTCGTCAAGCCTAAATATCAGCACTTGGGCTAGGTACTGTGATTCCAGTATAGCTGAGAAGATGTTTTTCCTATTCATCCCTTTGCAGTGATTCTTAGAATAATTTTGCAGGAAGACCTTAAAGCCTTTTACTTGTTTACATCCTCCCTGGTTATTTCCAACTAACCTCTCTCTCCATCCTCTTTCTTCTCTTCCCTCAGCAGACCCAAACTGTGTCTCATATGGATTGAAAACTCAAGACTGACTTGTCAAATTTTGTCCCTAGCTGTACCTCGGCTTTGCATCAATTCTTTTGAGGTCAGATGGACTTACTTGAAAGGTTAGAATTTTATTTTAATAATACTTTCTTTCCTTCATGATTCAAGTAACACCAGCTAAAATAGCAGTGGTATTTCCATAGTAATTCAATATTGAATACTTTGAATAGAATTGCCACAAATCAAGAAAAAATGTAGATGTGGAAAATCCCTTAGCTCACTCATTAAAGAGTACTTCAAATACAAGTAAGTGTATTTTAATGCGTGTTGTAATATATATTCAGACAAAATACAAATGTATGAAAACTTCCTGTACCTTGCTCTGATGTCCTCATAACCTTCAGAAGAGCTGGGCTTGTTTAAGTTTGTGTAGAACCAGTGATATCAGCCACAAAGTAGATTATACTCTTTTTTTTTGGATACTGTACTACTAGTTTATTTTGTAAAGAAACTGGAAAGCCTGAGATGTTGAGATGTGCTAGAGGCACAGAATTCCACATTGTTCCAATAAACAGTTTACACTCAGATACTGGTTGTGGAGAAATGAAATATCATACCCCTATAGAGTGATGGAATTACCTACAAAGACTTGGGAAGGGTCTCTGTTTCTGGTAATATGATCCAGTTTCAGTAACTTGCTGTTTCAGTAAGTTTGACATTTCACTGTTTTTCAAGCACAACTGATTCTTGCACATACTTAAGTATTATAAATACTGTAGAACAATTTTTTGGGGAAGAGTATAACTGATCTGATTCACATACAAAGTATAAAGATGACAGTTTTTATCTCTACATAAAGCAAAACCATTGCCATCTGGAGACTGTATCTTCTGTATTACCATAGAGGCAAGAGAGGTATATAAAATCATTCAGGACATTAATTTGCTTCCAGCTTCCCAGTTCAAAGTGATATCTAACTGTCTTTGTAGGACAACTCAGAAATTGTGATCATCTGAACTGGTTTAGTTATGAGCATGTTTAAAGTGGAGGATTGTGGTGATTCTCCTTGAAGGTTTCTTAGTTTTCTTTTCCTGAAGCTGTAATAGTTGAAGCTTACCTTCTCCCAGATTCTTGTATCAGTTTAGTTGGAAGAAGAGAGTAAGGAGTTCCCTACAGCTTGAGAAATCAATTTCTAGCTTATATTAGTGGGAGCAGCAGTGATCACTGATAGGTGACATTTCCCTTGGTCGATAAGCTTGATTTAGAATGATCTTTCACTTTTTCCCCTCCCCCTCTTATTGACATAGCTGATATCCTAAAAACATTATTTACACACACACACACATATATAAAAATATAGTAGACATTACACGTTGTAGTTATGACACATGGAGAGTTTCCAAGATTCAAGAAGGTAAAAATTCTCTTTGCTGCCAGCCTTTACCTGCTCTAATTCTTCAGACTTGGTACATTATGAAACAATAAAAATATTACTGAAATAATTATAAAATGTTAATCTTTGAATTTCAGTGCATTTGAGCATGTTGAATAACCAGATTCAACCAATATAATACTATCAAAGCAAAGTTATTTCTTTATTTGTGGAAAGAAAAATATGTTTATTATTCTTGGAGGAGCACACTGAAAAGGTAAGAGACAATGAACATCAGTTGCAACAAAAGAAATTCCTGTTAGATACCAGGAAAAAAAATTGTAAATGAATGATCACACACTGGAACAGGTGGCTGGGAAAAAATGAGGAATCTCCATCCTTGGAGATGATCAGAACTCAACTGGAAATGGGTCTGAGCAACGTACTTTAACTTTGAAGCTGGATCTTACTCAAGTTTGGCCCCAATTAGATCAGGAAATTGGACTAGATTACATCCATAGATGTCTTCCATCCTAAATTATTCTATGATTCTGTGATGGAGTTATTGAGATGTCAAGTATGATTCCCTAACAAACAGAAGTTGACTGGAGATATCCGACAAGAACTGATTTTCTGAAAAAAGCTTGATTTTTCATTAGGTGTAAAACAGTGATGCTAGCAGCATTTTTTTTATCTAGAGAGAATTACAGAACACTCAGCATTGGATCTCTTACTAACAATTTTTAAAAAAATATTTTGAAAACTTCCTAGGTTATTTAACTTTAACCATCAGCTAGTGTTTTAGGATAATGCTTTCATGATAAGTTCACGAATTAATAATGGAAGCTTATGTTGATACCATTTATTCTAATGAATATATAATATCCTAATTATTGGTAATGTGTCTTCTTTAAGTTGTAAATAGAATTCAAAAGGGAAATTGAATTCCTGGCTAGGATTTAGTTCACCAACATCTGTACTATTATCTCTCTGTAGCACACTGATATTTCCTTGGCAGATGTGTATAGGAACATTTTGACCTCACATGGCTCCCAATTTGTTTCCTTTACACTTATGAAATCAGTAGAAAATCTTAATGTTTAGAGTGAGACTAAGTAGTACTGAAATCTACCCTCAGTCCATATAGATAACTTGCCTCTGCCCTAAATGTATAGGTTTGAATGATGGAAAAGATTTTTCACATTGTCTTCTATCATGGTTTTAGAGAGTCCAGATAACTCAAGGACTGCAGAATAACATTCTAGAGGTATGACAAATGAACCTGCAAGAACTTGGCAATTTCATTAGAATTTATATTATGGCACTATTTGTCAATTCAGCGAGTTCTCCTTCAGAAGACAGCAATTTAAACTACCTCACATCAAACCCATCACCACAGACTCAGTTCCTCTCTACTTGTCAGACAAATACAATTTCATTGGTGCACAAGGCATACCCTTTTAGCTGTGCACTGTGCTACGTAAGGGCTATAAATTCTCTGAAGAAATTCCAGAGCTCTTCAGGTCTCAAGACAAAACTATACAGGTTTGGATTTTTTTTTTTTTCCTGAGAGAAGCAGGGTGCAGGATGCAGCAGGTGGCAAAAGTGAGAGGGAAATAATGTTTTTTAATAGAAGATCTATAGCAGTCTCATACCCTTTAAACCCCCGTCCAACTCCCCTTAATTATTTGTTGCATGATTTTTTAAGCTGAATTGCTTACGAATATTCTGACACAGTGCTAGTCAAGTTGGCTTTAATTTAGCTGATACGTTGAACTAACAGCTATACTGTCATATCATATCTGTATTATATTACCATGCTGATGTTTGTGGCTTCTGGTTAGTTTGGCATGTTGTAGTGTTTAGGTAGAAACAATATAACAATTATAAAGGCCAGGTATCCTTGGAGATGGAGATGGAAACTCTCCCTACAAACCAGGATATGCATCCTGGTCAAGGACAATAGTATATTCACAGACCTGTCGAGTGTATACTGTGTGTAGGTGCTCTATGGTTTGCTATACGAGCCTACACTGGACCCTAAACAAAATTCATGTCCTGAACTGCCCTTGGGTGTTTTTAATGCTAAAAATTGCACCCTCTTACAGATAATGAATATGCTAGTGAGGAGGACTTTCCTAAATGTTTAAAACATGAACGTATGTAATTGACAGAGGAAAAAATATCGGTAACCAATAAGTTATTGTATTGTAATTTCTTCCTTGTTATTATTTTGTATAAAAGACCCTTTTTATTTCTAAGAGATGTACTGGCTGTATTAGATGCCTAGCACTTGCTTCTGCAGAATTGAAATAAAAACAAATATCTCAGCTCAGTGTGTTGATTGACTTTTGCATGCTGAGTAAAGAATCCCTGGCTTTGGGACAACAGTAGCTACTAAAACTCCTCTGCATGCTATCTAAGTATAGTAGGGGGATGAATTTGAAGTAAAGCTAGTGGCATAAAAAAAAAAACAAACCAAAAAAAAAGAAGACACAAAAAATCCTCATCTTAAAACATTTTTTTGACCCCACAATGGGAAATGGCATGATTTGTAGGGGAAGAGGCATAGTTTTTATAGGCTTGTATGCATTATTATTTTTAATTTAGCAATTCCTTACAAATTTCTGCAATATAGCCCAGCTTATCTATATGTAATTGCTTTAAGTGCAAAAGTTCCTCTTTCACTTTTGTTCCAGCTCTTCAGTAAATATAATTCACAACAGTTCTGAATCAAATTCTTTCTCTTACAAGTGTACTAGTAGGCTATCTAAAATGAGTGTTTACGGATGTTGGATTATTCTAGCTGACACACCATTGGTTTAGCCTCTAGTTCCATTTTTTTTAATGATATATTGAATTTATGACTTGCAAATCACCATTCAGTCTTGATAGGTCATTGCCCTTTGTGGGAACAGATGGGCAATTCACGGTTGGATCTTAGACATAATATCTCAGAGGTAAAAAGTATCTTTGTTTTCCTTGCAAATGTCAGAAGAAAGCTGTTTACTTCAAAAGATATTGTGTGAGCAATGCATGTGATCACAGATGCTTATTACAGTGCTTGAGTAGTGTTCTAATGCAGTTAAATGGAAAAGACTGTATCCTTAAGCAACCTAAAAAAAAAATAATTTATTGATGTAAAAGTCGAATTTTGCATTATATTTTATTGATCTGGGTGCATTTAGCTCCACTTTTCCAGACGTACAAGATACCGAGGAAAGAGGATGGGGAGACAAACTGGAGAAAGCAAAAGTATAATAATACAAAATATAGAGGGGTTGTAGTGTGAAGTAGTACAATTGAAGACAGGATGCAGAAGGAACCAAACTACTGGAGACTCAGATAGTGAGGGTCCTTATCACTTTCCAGGTAATCTGGTTGATATATCTGGGTTGAGTTGAGGTTGTCTGATAAAACAGCTCCTTAGTGAAGTTCAGCATAGTATTGAATGGTTCTGCGCTGTCTTTGTGCTGTTCCCTTGGCTACTCTGAAGGAGTTTACTAGCCTAAGCAATCAACCTGCCAAAACTGCTGAACTGTTCTTGCACCTTTCTTTGATCTGGTACAAATGAGCCGCACTAGAGAATTATAAGCAGACAATAAAACTCTTTAAAACACCAAAAAGAGTTGATCAGTATTATTTTAATAGAAAGTACATCATATATGGTTAGGGTAACTGTTCAGCTCCTACATTTTTATTGTAATACCCATGAGTACTACTGATCACAGCCTTTTATGTTGCTTATACCAGTTCTGAATAAGAGGGAGAAGTACTCAAATTAGACTAGTAGTGTGACACTTCTGTATAATCTGAGTATAGTACACACAGATTTCATGTATTTGACTGAAAATATCATAAGACTCATTCAAAGTACTATCTGTTCTCCTCCAGAAGAATTTACATGCACCCAAAATGAAAATAAAAGAATGTGCAAGGAGGTGAGAGGAGAATTAATGAACAAAGAGCTGAGAAAACCAAGCAACTTTTTTTTTTTACTGCAGAAGTATTGGTGAAGAAAAATAATTATCTATCCAAAAGAGTCAGTATGATCTTGGTGTATATAATCCACAGTGGATCTGAAGAAAGTTTATTACCTCTTTGGTATGATCAGTTCTGGATTACCTGGCTCTTACTCAATAAAAGCTGAAAGAAGAATTTCTTGAACTGAAACAGACTCATGAAAATGACCAGAGGACTAGAAAATGCTATAAGCTTCAAGCAGCTCAATCAATTTTGAGAGACATTTTAGGTATAGCTGTGAGCTATCTCAGGGGATTAAAGCTTTGATAACATCCCTTGAAATTGTCAGAAAGAAAAAAATAAGATCCAGTGGATGGGAACTGAAATTGGACAAATTTTAAAAACTGTGGTAAGTATAAGTGTTTTCAGCAGTAAGAATAATTGACTGTTGAGAAAGCTAAGCATGAGCTGTTAGGATTTCCTACCTGCAGAAACTTCCTGTTCAATATTGGTATTTTTTCCACTAGATATTATATTACAGTCAGAAATTAATTCTTCTAGTTCTCCTATATTAGAGATATGTCTAAAATTATTCTTCTCAGTTTTATTTTTTTTATTTTCAAAATTAAGATAAGTTAAGCAATGTGCTATATATTATCCAGCCATGTGTAGTCTATTCTCTGGTCATCTGCAGTATCTGATAATAACCTAACTTTCTCTTTTTCTGCTTTACTGTTCTCCTCTTCATTATTAGGATGGTAAAACAACACCTCTTAGCTCATAATCTGCAAAATAAGCAAAACTATTTAATCTCAAGAGCTTTTTTTTTTGCAGTCAACACTAGTCATTTTGTCAAATAAAGGAAAACATTAAAAATCTGAATGAGGAAGTAAAGTTAAGAGTTAACAAAAGGGTTAACACTTAGCCTGCTTTTTGTTACACTGCAGATATCCACAAATAGGTATCCATAATTTGAAAGTTAATGGATTCCATATTTTACAACTCACAGGCAAGCCTCCAGCTGCCTGCTGTAGTATGCTGCATTGAGATCTCCTTTTGATAGCCCACAATACAGTCTTGAAAGACATCCAATATCTTGTCAGAAACACATTGCAGAATATTGACGTGCTCAAAGCATGTCCAAGTAATTTGAGATAAATATTTGTTAGAAAACAAGCAATCAACAGAGATCAGATAACACTTGATGAGCTGAGCCTTTGAATCTGAAACAGGAGAATGTTGACCCTGAATCAATCCCTGAGTAGTATAATAGTCTCTATACAAAGAAATTACAGTAGAAGTATTTTATTTATTTATTTCATAAACATTATAGTTTGTTGGTTTTCTTCATTATACCATTCAAACAGCTGCATGGGATGAAATCTTTGTATATTCTTCAGGTTTTTGACATCTTTTAGTTGATGAAATATACCTGTTTATGACATGCAAATGCAAAAAGTGTGTTCTAATCATATTAGAACAAATGTAACCCTACTATCTTCAATACTGCATGAAATGAGCAGGATCTGAAACAGATAGAGATGACAAAGTAAGTGGAAGTTGGAGTCCAGGGTGATGATGGTAAACTTGAGAAAGAGGTATTTGGAGTTATTTTTCCTACATACTATTTCTGATTAATCATGTTTTATTCTTTGTTGCTTTTAAGCAGTCCTAGATGATCTTATTTTTTCATTGTATAACAACTATAAACTTACCGGACACTCCAGATAATATCCCTTGGAGCTAACTCTAAGGAGTATTAATACAAGGAAACTTCCAGAGATTTTTTGATTTGGCTGGTTCTACACTACATTGTAGAGCATAGTGACCTGCTGAAAGGGAAGACCAAAAATCACAATCACTTTTCTTGAAGTACCTTAAGCAAAGAAGGAATCTCTGATTCAGTTTTACTTAAAATAGTCCTACTTTGGTCTTAAAAAAAAAAAATAAATAGTTAAAATCATTTTCAAATCTTAGGGTACAAAGTTTGATGAGACGTTGTACTCCTAGGCTTACCACTAGAAACCGGATGGAGGAACAGATCACTGCAGCAACTGAGGAGGCTGCTATTAAGACTCCCCATGTTAAGGTCACTGTGTGGAACCAGATAGGGAAGTGGAGTATCTACCCAAACAGTAGACCCAGTTACTGGCAAAACCAGACATGGTGCAGTAGCCAAGGCACAAGAGAAGGAATATTTGATGAGGCAAACTGGAGTTCAGCAGCAGACAGGGACATCACCTGGGGTCTGGTCCTGCACTTAGGGATGGAGACAGCAAGACAGGTCAGCCAGATTGCACTGGCATCTATTTAAAAAACAAAGGTATAACTCCAGGCAGAAAGTGGAAGCTATGCCTCATGTGATAGGTGTCATTGGTATGAACATGTGGCCTTGTTTAAAGTATGGAAATTTTCCCCAAAGAGCACATATAAAGAACATTTATATAGCACTTGGGATTGTCTGGAGATATGGAAAATTTTTAAAGTCAATTTCAGGGAGGAGCATCAGAAAATAAAAGAATTAAGGAAAAAGTCCAGGAAACTTTCATGGTTTGATGCTATACTCATGGAATGACAACTTTAAAGGAACTGGAATTTCAGAAAAATCTTAGCATGTGATCTTTGGGAATCAGCCATGTTTATTTTCTATCCCCAAAAGACTCCCTTTCATATATATGACCCTAAAAAAAATGTGTTAAAGGTTTAAATAATATGAATGAAGTTGTCAAAACACAGTTATCGAAATAACCATGTAAGGTGCAGAGGGAAAACACAAGTGGGGAGGGCCAAACTTCTTAAAATTAAACAGAAGGAAGACAAAGATTTTTTAAATCTGCCAATTTTTCCATGATGTTATATTTATTAACTCTTTAGTGCTAATGTTACTCATGCTATAAATTGGATTAATGACATGGACACTTGTGCTAATCCACTGTTCAGCTATACTCTAATAATAATCTCTTTCAATTTAATACTATATAGTGTTTTCTAAGGCCATATGTTACATACTTTCAGCATGTTATGTCTGGTTGTATTTTGGATACTTATCAACATCACCAAACAAAACTATAACTTATGATTATGCCATTTTGATAAGAGAAGGCAATGGTTCCTGAAAAGTGCACAAGCATCAACATTTGTCAACCTACCAGAATCTAATGATGAATTAGTCTTTCAGTCTTCTGTGAGGTCTGACAGGCCTGTTGTCTTCAACTGAAGGGGAAAGGGCTCATTGTGCTAAGGCTATACCGTATTTTCTCAAGAAATACATATTATATACTTATAATAGCGTATTATTAATGTTTGTGCATGACTTGTGAATATTGAGAAGAAATCAAGGCTATGAATAGCACTGTAGAACTGTGATAGGAACGAGCTACAAACTCTTGAATTGTTTAACTGTACTTAAGTCACAAGTAGCATATGTGTACACATCCCTCTCTCTTTCTCTTCCTCTTATGAGTGTATATGAATAACGATATGAAATATGAGTACATATTATTAGTGTTAAGTATCATTATTAACAAATAATCATGGAAAATTTCTGTTGGAAATAATTTCCTTTGGGAAGGACCTTCTAAAAATCTGGTACATAAAAGCTGTACTAGATATAACAAAATATTAAAGGACATTCCTTAATTCTTGATCTAGGGGGTAATTTTCAGATGATAGCTGAAGTAAACTAGGATTTTTTCTAATATTTCTTTTCCTTGTTCCTGATCCTCAGCATAGTCAGAGACAGACCATCTATATTTCAACACATCAGTGTAAGATTTAAAAAATAAAAATAAAATAATCTACAGTAAGGAATTTGCCAATGCAATTTTCTCTGCTTATAGTTTATAAATATACTGCTACTATTACCATGCTGTAGTAATGCTTTTGTAAGCCCTGAATGAACAAAGAGCTTTGTTTTCGTCTATCTGAACTCTAAAATTCTTCATAAATATTTCAAATTGTCACTAGCTGAAAAGGAAATGTTGGAAGAAACAATAGGTAGCAGTTCAGATATTTAGGAAACTGCAAATAGTAAAATGATGTTGTATAATCTCATAAGACAACAGTGGAGGAAAAAGAGACACCTGAGAGGACTTACATCGGGTCAGAATTTTGAATGAGATTATAAATTCATGTTAGGATATGCTTGTGAGATACATGGTTCACATTATTCCTGAAACCCAGATTGCATATACATAAGAAACACTCTGAGAGATTCATGTGACGTACATTTCAAGCCATTAAGTTCTGCAAGCCTTAAAATTTTATTAGATTCTTGGAAACAAATGAAATACAAAGTGTAGGATGTTTAATTATGCTTCTTGCAGGGATACTTTTACAATTTATTGAAGCAATGTTTTAGCTGTCAATGTAGCAATGAAACTGTAACCACTTTGATTATATGCATTTTAAAATTAAAAAAATACTTTTTTAGGTAGGTCGTACCCTTTGAGAGACACATTTGCAAATGTTTTCTGAAGTGAATAGAATACACGCCACGTTTTTGGATTTAGATCTGCTCCATAATTTTATCCTTTGCATGCTTGTTACCATTTTATAGAAATTTCTTTTCTTATTAGCATCACTTGTTCTAAAGTATAAGCAGTTCCCAGTGTTGACAGCCAGGCCTTTCTTTTTCATATTTAAATCTAGCAATAGGAGGTATAAAGATGAATGCTCTCTCACACAAGAATGCTTAGTTTCTGAAAGGAGATCTCTATCAGTTCTCCCTTAGCATTTGACGGTAAAATGCATCTTTCTTCTCTTCACATCATGATACCTTTCTGTGATTTTGTTAATGGATTCCCTACACAGATTTTTACAGGATTAGTCATGTTGTCTGCTGTATTTGTGTTGAATTACTATTTCTGAGCAATAAATTGAATATAGTTATGTGGAACTGTTCATAGTTTCCTTTTTTTTCAACACAAAGACCAAGCTGCAAATTTTCACTTTCTTTAAGCAAATCCTTTTATTTTGTTAAATGTATTTTTTTTTCTCTCAAATAAAAACAACTTCATTTTAAGAAATCTCTCAACTTCTTTTGAGGAAAAGAGCTGGAGACACAATGTACGCTGTCTTGTTCACATGGATTAATTTCATATAACCATTCCAATCAAGTGTTCAGTGCAGCGTGTGTTGAAATTCCTTATTTGGCCATTGGCACACAGGAAATGTGTGCTAAGAAACAGTCAGTCTGGAGCAACTCAAATTCTTTCTTCAGAAAAGCTTGCATTGTTTGCTGAAGTCAGTCAGGATATATTCACATGGGTGCATGAGGATGACCTGAACTTTTCTGCCTGATTTTGGAACTGACTGTAAGGGAGCAGAGTCTGCTCTGGAGGCTGCTCAAGTCACTTTGCTGTGGTGCTTTGTCTCACCTAACAAGGTCATTCTCAGTTGTGTTTCTTGCCCACTTTTAATGTAGTAGTCTACACTTGAGCACTCAACTCCAGGTACCATCAGTACAAGCTCAGTTATCCCTCTAGCTTTCCTACATTGCACCATTATAGTAGTATTTCTGTATTGTCTGGTCTGGCATGTTCACAAATCTCCAGACTCCCCTTTCAAGCCAGACCTTCATTCCATCCTTTCTTCCTTCTTTCCATTCTTTCTACCTTCCTATTAATCTCTGAATATATCCTCTGCAGCCTTATCTTTCTCTCTTAACCATATGGATTTTTTTGTTACACTAAAAACTGCATTGTATGAAAAAGTTTATACAAAGGGAATTATAAGATATTTACAAATACAGCAAAAATGGTGAACAGCGAGATTATTTCATACTACCTAAGAAATATTACCTTATTTAGGATAAATTATGTTTAAGAACAATCTAATTCTGTATACAGGTATGGTACTGTATAGCAAATATTTTTACTTCTTTTCTGTAGTTTATTTGCCATCTTTCGAATGTCTGTGATGAGATACTGATTCTACTGTGTCAGACCTTCCATTTTTCTCTGAAAACTTCATTTAAGAAGCAGAAGTTCTTCACTGAGATTTCTGCAAACTGGAGGATGTGCTTAATGGCTCTTTGATTCACTTTCACCTAGTTCTTAAGCATCTTACAAGACAAACACTCATTAGTAGAAATAAGGCATGCAGTTAATCTCCAAATAAATGAATGTAGGAGCTGTTACACTTCCAGCTTCCCATGTTTCTATTCTTAGTTTATGTGAAGACTGTCATCTGCAGATGTAAGAGTTTTGCCTTTGGTTATCTGAAGCAGTTTGACCTAGAAGTTCTGACATGCTGGAGAATAAGATACAATGCCATTTTCTCACTAGCTCTTGTTATTTTATTTAGTACCTGCTTGTTTCCGGTTGTACCATTTCTACCCTAAAATTTTCTACATAGAAATGTAAATAAGGAAAAAAAGAGCCTATGAATTTTCATCTGCATTCTAGTCTCATGCTCTTTCAAATTTATTTACACACTGTTCTCATATTTATTGCTGCTCCATCCTACACTGATAACTTTTAATCTTAGTTTCCTTAGAATACACAATTAATAATTAATAATTCACAATTAGTCAAAATAGATACATAATTTGCTTAGCCTAGCCAGCAGTCCTCCAAACCACCATTTTCTCTGGACCCTGTGATTGTTTCCTCTTGAAATGTAGGAATGTAAGCTATTTTTTTTTCCCTGATGTAGCCTAGATTCTTGTTAGCGAAGGCACTTGACTCTTTCTTTTATCCATATTCACGATTGTATCTTTAGTTGAAGAGAAGTTAGATATTACACAGTAATTTCAGAAGCCTTTTTATTCCGAACTAATATTTTTTTCACAGGCAATACAATTAGGAAGTTTATTTTGCAGGGTCCGTTGATATAATTGTACTCCTGAGGTAATGAGATTATTTTTCCTGATTTTTTCTAAACTCACAGTAGTGATTTAAATGATATTACAGTTGAAGACTAGTCCCCTTAAGGGAACACAATTGTTTATAGGCCACAGGACTGTTTGCTAATGAGGCTGTAACTTCATATGATTTGCTAATATTTGCACTGTACTTTTGAGGGAATTTCTGCATGTTGGATATTGGAAATCAGTCTACTCTGACATAAAAAGATGTATGAACAATATTTAATTCCATATAGAGGAATATCTTGATGACTGAGATATATTTAGCTGCCAAAATTCCACTAAATTCCTTAAGCATATCAGTAAAAATGCAGAGAGGGTAGTATGCTTTAACAGTATAGAGAGTGGAAATATGTGTCCCAGTATGGGTTTTTGCGTAATTTCTTCATATATGAGCCATGGTCCCTGAGCGTAGTAGTTCTTAGATTCCAGAAAACTAGGGCTGAGAGATAATGGATATATGATAAACATTGGTTTATTAAAAAGGATCAAGTGCATAATGAGGAATAGAAATGTTAAAGGAAACAGGGATGGCAACAGCGCTGGCTTAGGAAGAGACGGTAGAAAATAAGCCAAAAGATGGCTTAAAATAGAAAACGTTCAAATGTTTATATATTTAAAAAAGTCATTGCTAGCAGTGTCATCCAGTGGCTGTGTGAATAAACTGCAAGGGCCAAGAGACTTTCAGGAGGGGCTTGTTCTAGTAGAAAAGGTTCTTCTGCACCTAGATCATATTAGTGCTTAAAACAAACCCATAAATTCATTTGAAGTGTCACAGGAATGTAAGAGCTATCTAACAAGAAAAATTTAAAGATATCCTCTTCAAAGCAGCCTCTTATTTGAGAGTTCCATACTCCAGTGAAGATGTATGCAAAACTACTCTCTGCTTCAACCTCTACATAAAATCATAGTCTACAGAGGAAAAGCTTAGAGATTTAAAACCATACACTAGAGGCCAGAAAATAGTATGAGACAAAAGAGGAAGATAAGTAAGTTTACACTATCTTCTGGCTATGCATAACTGTTACAAATACAAGTATTTAATGATCTGAGGGAAATAATGTTCTTCAAATACTACTTTGGACAGCAGTGAGGACCAGAGACAGGTCCTTTTAGACATCTAATGTGCAGTTGAACCTATTTGCTCTATTTCTCCACTTTTATCACACATTATTTTAACTTTTTAATGTATTTTCCCTGTAATGTTTCATTTTGCAGTTCATAGCAATGACAGTTGCCTAGTCTTTCTAGTTAACAACCTTTCTGTCTTTGAAGATGGTGTGACTACTTGAATTTTTTTTTTCAATTCTGTTTCCACAGATGACATGGATACATTTTCTATTGTTCTCTGAGTCTTGACACTGCTGATTGAGCTATAGGTAGATTAGTTGCCAATGTAGTTGTGGATATGATTTTTTTTTCTTCTAATTTAAATTGCATTGGCTCTTCTCCTCAACAATTTTGGGGAATGTTGGTATTGCAATGCCTGTGTTTGCTACCAAACGCTATTTGCTGTTACAAACAAGGGTGCTGGTAAGTGCAACTATGCAAGAACTTGAGTGGTTGATTTTTTTGTTCGGTGTTTTTTGGTTTTGGGATTTGTTTTTTTTTTTTCTCCGCATATCAGACAAGCAATGTTTGACAAGTTAAACAACTTTAGCTATGTCAATGACTGTGCACTATCATAATGAGGATGTGTTACATGATGGAAACTTCTGCACCTTAGTTAAGGCATGGGAAGATAACAGGCAGAGTACACTTATTACACTGTAGAAATTAGCTGATGCCCATTAATAAGTACCCGGAGCCTGGAAGTTTGGATCACAGAACCCAATCCGCACTTTTATTGCAAAAACTTTACTTTGGTCATCTGCATCTTTCAAACTCCTGTGCACACCTTAGACCTCTTCTTAGGCACATGTCGGCCTATATTAGTGAGCTCCTTCTTAGATTTTGTCTTTGGAACACCTGCCTACACATATGCATATATACATATTTAACTCACTGCACTGGGACCAGGGACAGAGTTTATGATGAAAGTTGGGATCACTTAATCAAGGTTGCAATGCAGTGAGTAACCTAATCACAATACTTCTCAGACTAAAAAAAATCTCTTTGATGTCTTCCTTGTGAAATTTCTGGTGTGCATTTCCTTCAAGGTCAGCTGTTTGAACAATATTAAGCACCACCTCAGAAAAGACATTTCTAAAAGGTTTAAGATCTCTTCTTAGTTAGCATCTTGGCAGTTGTTTTTTTCCTTCTGTTGCTTTAAGACTTGTTAGTAAGAACACTGATTAGAATTGATATTTCCCTATACTAAGAAAACAACAATAATTAATAAAAACCAAAGTTCAGTGATAGCATGGCCGTTTTCATAGAAAAGCCTGTAAGCTCAAGGATAAAACTTTTGTTTGAAGCTGAAGGAAGATCCAGTCACCTTCAATTAGCCAACTGTAGACAAGCTATAAGCATGACCTGCATGCAAACCTTAAATACCATTCAGCTGAGTTAGTGCAAAGCCAGGTATTGGATACTAGAACACCTTAAAGACAGTGTTTTCTGCTTGCAGTCAGATTCAGAGCTCAGAGAAAGAAAGGATTCCTGCCTATCTCCTGGTTATAGTGGCTGAGGGAACTGGATTTGCTTAGCCCACAGAAGAGAAGGTTAAGGACATATCCGTTTCTCTCTTCAAACACCTTAAAAAGGATTATGAAAACAGCTGAATCAGACTATTCTCAGAGATGCATTGTGGAAGAATGTAAAGCATAGTCTAAAGTTGCAGCAAGTAACATTCTAAATGGATGTAAAGAAAAATATTTTCACTATAAGAGGGAATTGCCATAATTGGAGATTTTCAGAATTTAACTGGGCAAATCCTGAGCAACATGGTCTGACCTTGAAGCCACTTTTGCCTCAAGGTGGAGGTCAGACTGAATGACTTTCAGACATCCTCTCCAACTTATGTTTTCATATGATTCTATCTTCTTTGTGCTGACCTATGCCTCAAAGAGCACTATTTTAAAAATTTCACAAGTATAGGAGACAAATTACATTATATATATTCACATTGACTCTTCAGCTTTAAAAAAGAAAACAAGAATCAATCAGTCTTAACTGTGGAGTTGCTACGACACTGTGTTATCAGGGACATATTTTTCACTAATTCTCAGTATTTCTCTCAACTTTAGAACAATAAAAGGGTGAGTATAATAACCACTGTGCTATAAACCCTGTATATTCAGTTTTCTTCTCTGAAGTTTGGCAAACAATATAGGTTCACCAACATTATCACTTCTATTTCTTAATTTTATCTGAGATTCGTAACATTGGTTAATATACTGCTTTTTCACTCTTTGGCTTTAGGTATGAGAACAGTGCAGAGGGCCAGACACAAATAGAGGCTCACTAGGTAAAGTTGTGTTGGACTAGGCAGAATACAAATATTCTGTATTGAACAGCTTAGCTGCATTTACAATTTTACTGATTTGTTATGATATCAGTCTTTCCTGTCAGAAAGAGGATGTGAAATGTTTGGGATTAGGTTTGGTGGTAAACACCAAGTAATTTTATCTGCTTCAGAACAACTGCTCTAAACTACAACATTACAAATGGAAAAATCAGTTCATTTTGCTTTGCTGTAACATATACTAGCTTAGGAAAGCTTCAGACTTTGAGACAATTACAGCTTAGCTATCACACTTACAGAAACATTTCTAGTATCTCTGCTTCTCTAAGACAGGAGACAGTGACCTTCTGCTCACTTAGTCGGCAACCAAGTACCAAAGTGTAACTCCTGCTTCACTGATCTTTTGGCCTCAGATTGTCAGACATCTACTTGCATGAATTAGTTGAGTGCATTCTAGAGGGAACTCCAAAAAGCAATAAAAGTTGGCTGGAACTTATTAAAACTTTGACGTTTATCTCTTTAATAGGGGAGAAGGGGAGAAGCAGATGAGAGAAACAATACATAAAGCAAATTAGGATTGAACCATGTGATTGCTTTCTAAGCTTAGTTCCATTTGGGAGCACAACAGCAAATTACAAGGCAGGGAATTACCCACAATGAGTGAGTTAATCAAGGAAAAAGAGAATAACAGGATACAGATGTCAAAGTAAACCAAAGAAAAAAGTAAACGTGAAATTAATTAAACCAAGCTCCATGATACTCTTTGATTACTATTGGTACTGACCATACTAGCTGCTTTTCACAGACATGTGAAAATCTAGCTTTTCTTCTGATGAGTTTACAGTCTGAATTAGCTTTATAAGACCCTTAAGTGTTTGACCACAGAGTATGAGTCCCATAAAAGTTGTTGCTAATGAAGTACTTTGTTGGTTGTACACCCAGGAAGGCCACCACTGTTGTGGTGAAGCTTAACAGGGAGAGCAAGGTATTGCACAGCCTTCAGCATGATATTAGTTTAATGTTGTTTCCCATGGGTCACAAAAGTTGAGAATGGCTGTGTTAAGGTGTACAGGCATAATTTAATTGTAAAGAGTTGTAAATTGAACTTCTTCATTAAATCATCATTAAATTTGAGAAATTAATCTTCTTGCTAATGAAATGGGTTGGTGACAGCTGTGAAGTGACTGCTCTTATTGCACCATTGGAACTAGAAGTATTTTCTTCAGAGACAGCATTATTATCAACAGCAAAATATGGCTTGTTTTATTAAATGCTTTTCACAAACAAAGAATTCTCGAAGCAATAAAGTATCAATTGTAATAGCCTGGATGTTTGGATCACAAAACCCAATTAGCACCAAATGTGATAGAAGTGATAGAAGTGGATAGAACTGAAGAAAAAAACCATGAACGGCAATTCTGCAACAACTGTGTGATCACCAAGATATTTCACTATGAATTCAGGCCTACACATAGAAGTTGTTTTATTTACTCAGCACATATGCAAACAGATATTGCATCAACCCTAAACCTTTTCATTAAGGGAACATGCATATATCCTGTCAAGTTATTCTGTATTCGCTAACCGACCAAGTAAGAAAACAAGACTAACAGCTATAGAAGATGTCTAAATGCACACCGCTTTTCTGTTTATCCATAGCAGATCTTGATCCAGTTGTGGATCCATAGCAGTCTTGATTGTATCTCAGATGAGAAAAAGATGACTTTTTGTCAGTGACGGTCTTCATACTTGAATTGGGTCTGCATCTGATTGAGTAGAGCCACTAATCTTGATGAACCAGCCAGCAAATCCAGAAGAATGTGTTAATCTCATAGTCACATAAATCACACAATGAAATTAATAGTTCGGTGAAATAAGATAGAAAAAATAAAAGAAATGACAGATCAGCTCCTGAAGCAGTTTACGGCTTTTAAGCTCAGGTACTGGCTTAACTCTGTTTGATGTTTGATACATTGCAATCTGACAGTAGAACATGTTAAGCATGTAAAAATACATCCATTAAAGGATGTATTTTTCCATACATCCTTTTTCCATATTATATATTTCTCACCCTTTTTTTTTTTTAATATTGAGCTGTTCTTTCTGCTGCAGTAACTCAAATACCTATATACTGTGTGATTCAAGGTGTGAGAGATCAAGTTTTCTTCTCTCTCTGATTTGAAGAGTTTGCTTGCAAAGGTTGTTGTAAGTGACTGTTGCATGTAAATGTAAGTATTGACACATACAATCTAACATTCCCCATCCTGAATGTGAAAATTTAACAGCAGTTGTTGCTGCTATTAGTTGAACTACTGAGTAAAAGGAAAGAAATAATCATAACATCAACAGTCAAAGATAAGAGGTTTACTTTGAAAAGTAAATTACATGCCAGAAAGCAGATGCTTTATCTACTATTGTCTTGGCCACAGTCGAGCTAAGCAATAAAGCATTTAAGTGACCTCTGTTGTGTACATTCATGCATGTACTTTAATTCTGATGCTATAAGCTGTCAGAGTATAATTGCAGAGAATCTCAGCTAAGACAAAACTCTTGGCTCTCTGAGCTGGCAATATAGGGGTTGTCACTCTGTTCTACTGTCATGGTTTAACCTCAGTTGGCAACTAAATACCACACAGACACTCACTCACCCTCCCTCTCCATGGTAGGATAGGAGAGAGACTCAGAAGGGTGAAAGTGAAAAAAAATCATGGGTTAAGATAAGAACAGCTTAATCATTGAAATAAAATAAGATAATGCTAAATTGCAATTAAAAAGAAAAGAAGAAAAATAGAAACACTCAAGACAAACAAGTAATGCAATCACTCACCATCTGCCAATTGACATCCAGCCAGTCCTCGAGCAGCACTCACTGCCCCATGGCCAACTCCCCTCAGGTTATATGCTGAGTATGACATCATATGGTATTGAATATCTCTTTGGTCAGCTGGGGTCAGTTGTCCTGGCTGTGCCCCCTCCCATCTTCTTGTGTACCTCAAGCTTTCTCGTTGGTAGGGCATAAGAAGCTGAGTAGTACTTGACTTAGTCTAAACACTGCTCAGCAACAACTAAAACATCAGTGTGTTATCAACATTATTCACATGCTACATCCAAAACACAGCACTACTACCAACTACTACAAAGGAAATTAACTCTATCTCAGCCAAAATCAGGACATCTACTTAAAGCTGACAGAGAACAAACTTCAGAGTATAGTATATTGCTTAATTTTGCTTTCACAAGTTAACGACAAATAGTCTTAGCCTATCAGCATATCTGGAGTCATAACATAAACATAAAGCAGAAATGTGTCCTCAATCTCATAGGCTAATTTAGCTGTCTTCTCACAAATCTATGAAACAGTAAAAACAGCTCTTTTTTTTTTTTTTTT
>WHYT01015775.1:0-12539 GCA_009806455.1 Tetrax tetrax
TTTTTTTTTTTTTTTTTTTTTTTTTTTTTTTTTTTTTGCCAGAGTTTGCCTCCTTTTGGAAGTGTTCAGGAGGCTTTTCAGTGTGTTTAACCTCTTTCCTTCCCTTTTAATAATTAGAATCTTTAGACAAGCTCTGTGGCCCTTCCTCATGGAAAGAATAGTGTGTTTGTGAATTTACGTTGCTGAGGAAAGAATCTGCCTTTGTGGAAGCTTTCTAAATGCAGATTGCTTTCTTGCTTTGCTTCTGAGGAAGAAGGAAGTCTTGACCTTGAGACAATCCAGGAGCTGCCTGACTGCTTTCTCCAAACTGAAAGTGGAGATTAGTGAAAGTATTAGTTTGGGTACATGATATTGCTCCTTGAAGCTCCTTGTCTTTTATAGAGTAAGACAAGATCAATTTCTAGCACTTCCAGACTTAGATGAATATGCTTTTTTTCAGGAATTTTAGTTCTGTAAAGTGAGGAGAGTGGACCTCTGTAAAGCTTTTCAATAGCAGTCAACTCCACTTTGCTAAGTGCTGTGCAGGTGTCTGAAACAAATGGGCAAGCGCTCACTTGCAGATTTTGGATATCTGGGCTGTATAAATACCTGGGTTATATGAACAGATAGTTGTAATACCTTGAGCTTTTAAAGCTGCTTTAAGGGGGAAACTTGCTCATGGCCATTTTACACATTGTTCCAATTGATGCTAACAAAGAATCTCTTTCTATCCAACACTTTGATATCAGTGTTGATCTGCCTGCTTGCTTATCTCTTTAATTTTATTTGTTTTTTATTTCTTTTTCTAATTGGAATTCCAGTTTGCAATCATGTGTTGATAATGGATGGTTATTAAGCTGTGATGATCCTCCACTGATATGGGAGCTCTCTTGGATAACAAATTGGCTACCATGACACATAAATCAGTTTTTCAAGTCTCCTCTCCAAGGATGGTTATTACACAAGTTGCTACTGAGAGATTTTTGCCTGATAAGACTTGTTGAGAGTTACCTGACAAAGATGATTTGAGGTGGTAAAAGAGAGGTCTGCAAGTGGTTGCTGTTGAACAGCGTTTCCCTGCTACGGATCACGGCCTCCGATGGGTTCTTAAAGGATAAGGAAGTTTTAAGTAGAGTTTCATACTTAAAGAATATGTAATTACTAAAAATTTTAAAAACCCACTTACTAATTTACAAGCGATCCCACCTCAGATACAGAAGACCCTTCACCCAAAAGAACACTTCAATAGTGGGGGAAAGTTAGGAGAGCAAATACAGAATGGCTTTAACTTTGAACTGCCAGTTATAAAGAACGGTTGTCTTTAAAAAGCTTTTGTTTTAGTTTTATTTTTGTGTCAAGGAATAACTGTTGAATCAAAATTGCTAGTCTGGCAAAGCATGTGTGGCTCTGTATGTTTGTTTGGTTTGGGTTTTTGTTTGTTTTTTTGGTTTTGGTTTTTTTGGGGTTTTTTTTTTCTTTTTTGCAATGATGGAGACAGAGGTGATCCTGGGAAATTCGGACAAGTCCTTAAACAGATTTTTCTTATTAAGAATCCTTGAAATTTTAGGAAGCTATTATTGCAAGCAAGTATAAATGGAGAATGTGCTTTATTCAAGAATCTGCAAGTACCTAGATAGGTGCTCTGCATAAAGGTGAGACAAACTTAGTGTCTTCCAGCTCTGAGATACTGAATGTGTTTTCACTTTTTATGATATACTTACATCGATAGCTGAGACTTTTAAAATTATTATTAAAAATATTGTGAAAAATTTTGGGAAATAATTTTATGATTTCTCTACTAAGCAGAGAGGTCAAAGTTTAACAGATTGTAATGTAGATGCGTTGGATATATTTGTTATTAGTAGTAATAACATTTTCTACACAAGAAGTAAGGCTGTTGCATTACTTTGCTAATACTGTTGCTTCTCATGGGTAATAAAAGAATTTTCCATTTGCCTTGCAGCATGCCTGACTATCAAACATTTTACTATTCAAGTTCTTTAGATTCTAGTCATGCGGAGGTAAATGTTTAAAAAAGTTGAGGTTTGATGGGGATAAATTTACCTTTCATACATGGAATAATAATATAAACTAATTTTAAATACATTATAAAAATATGGGGATTTTAGCCCTTATTGATTCTTATCTAAACTGATGTGGGGACTATCCTTTGTTAAGTGTTCATGCCTTGAAGTTGCAGTTGCAGTGTAGAAAATAAATCCTTCTGTATTGCCATTTGAAGGGAAATGTTTCAGAGCCAGGAGCTTAGACAAATGCAGGTAATCTTTGGTCATGTTGTTGCTTTGAACTTTCAGTGTAATTCTTTAGCTATTTTAGAATATAATAAAAATCCCTCAGCTATCTTGTTTTATTAACAGTTGTCAATAACATTCTATATGTTGTTGCAAATTTAGTACACTTGATAAATGGGACATCCTCATCTTCCCTTTAGTTATGTATCAAAAAATAATTAAATGTTGTGGAATCTATATATTGTTAGGAAAAGGAGCTTACTGGATAATGGAATTAAACTTGATTTTTTTTTTTCTTCTTTTCCTCTTGTAGTTGCTAAGCTTTTTATATTGTAGACAAACACAATTTTTGGATATAAAATTTCAAGTTATGTAAAGGAGTGACAATGAATTAAACCCCTGTGTATTTTTATCTGACCTGCCTATATATTTTTTTTTCATGATGCTTCTGATAAAATTCAGTGACAAATGAAATTGTAGGTGTGACAAAGCAACATCCCAGGAAATCCAGCACTTCATTGTAGGTAGAAAGTATACAAAGAGGTTGTACCCTGGGGAAATAGCAAAGCGTTTTTTAATCAGGGAGAACATAACTTTCATCACTGGAAGTCAGCCAGGACAAGAATTAACTCTTTAGCTTTTGCCAGAAGTGAGGTGGGATCTTCAGTACAAAGAACCTGGCCACTCGGGTCTTGTCCTGAAGAGTTTGCCATGGGAAATGTTGTTGCCTAATAAAGGTTTAAGAGGACTTGGATGAAAGATATTCTATGGTCAGTGGTTTGTCCTATGTTCTCCTTTCTTAGAGAAATTACGTGTAACACAGGGTTAAAGTAGATGCAAGCATAGAGAATTCTTGGGTGGCTACAGCACCAGAGTGTGTTGTGCCTGTTTTGTGTACTTGGCTAGCATCTGCCTCTGTCTTTCCAGTCTAGTTAAGCTCAGCCATTTCTCTACAAACCATTTGATTATCTTTTGTTTGGTTTCTTAGTCTGTGTGCTTACTATAAACATACCTACTGTATATGTTGTGGTGTTGGAGGGCAGCAACACTGTAAAAACTTTCCCACAGTGAACTCCAAGTGGTGGTGTGACTTCAAAAAATAAATTCAACTTCCAGGCTGACAAACAGGCTTCATGTGCTTTAATGTCCTTCCACTAAGACTGCAGAAGCAGCATTAAAGTGAACTTCCCTACAAATTATGATGTTAGATAAGAATGTCCTTACTCAAATTTCCTGAAGCTACTCAGCAGTTATTTCTGTAAGGAACACGCTGGCTGGCTGGGTTTGTTAGATTAAAGTAAGAACCGAGGGCAAGGTTCAGTTTAGTTGTTTACCATTTCAAAATCTCAAGTGTTCTTAACTCTTTCATGTGTGTTTTTTCCATCCTTGTTTTCAAAACAGTCACATTTTGTCTTTGAAGAAGCTTGAGAGGGAATGTGCAACAAGCTTGTTGATCCAAATGTTTGGTTTTTTGTTTTTTTTTCCCTGAATCTTAATATATCCAATGTACCTTCTGACTCTGTTACTGAACCGTAATAAGCTACAGTTGTGCATTATTGAAGATCAGTATACCTTGATAAACATCTTCCAGAGAACAAAATGGGACTTGGGAAGGGGCAGAATGAAAGCATAACATTACCATGGTGGTTGTGGTGGTGTTTGCCATGTCCAAAGAGCAGAAGCTTTGCTCTAAGTTTCTGGGCTGTGAGGGTTACAAAGCCCACGCGCTGTTTTCAGCCTGGGGGGGTGAAATATTGTTGCTGTCCCCAGGATGAGTCTTGTGGAAGTACTTAGTGCTCAAGGTTGTGAATTTTTTCATACTGCACTTGCTTTTGGGGGAAACCATCTCAGCGCGTTTTACTTCTCCTATCAATGCTTCACTGTTTGCATACTTGAGAAATGTTTACTTGTGATCGCTTTATATAGAAATACAAATTGAAAATACTAAAGTTAAAATTATGGCTAATTTAACTCAAATTCAGTTTTGAAATCTGTGTCTTTATGCAAATTTCTGCTACACATTTTCAACTTAAAAGAATAGCATTTTCATAGAGTACATTATTTCTGTTAAGTAGTGGGAATCTCTTAAGGGGAACCTGATCATCCAAAGCCTTCCCAACTCTGATTTACGAGGACTCAAGTGCTAGGAGGTGACTGTGCCAGTCTCACAGATTGAAACTTGGTTTGTTGTCTGCTTGACTGCCTAATGGAACGGGAGAATCCAAAATCTTTTTTTACAAAGAAATTCAAAATGCCATTTTTGTTAAGAAGTGGTATTTACAAATTAGAGTTCAATTCTAGTTCAAATAAAGATGTCTTTCATGATGACATTTATTTGGTTCATTCTCTTAAAAAAGCATGTGATTTACTGTTCTTCTCATGGCAGTCCTTCAGTTTCATACATATGTATTTTGGTTTGTCTTTGACCTTTTGCTTATTATTTTTAAATTTGCATGTTTCTCATAAATGCAAGCTTTTTTTTTTTTTCTTTTTGGGCATTTTTATTGTGATATTCCCTCTTTAATGTGGTATAATTTTGAGAGCAAGAAGTTTTGCAGAAGACCAGCATGAAGAGAATGAATGTTGAGACATTAAATGTTTACAGATCAGTTTAAGTGGATAAAATCCACAACAAGTAACAAAGTGGGAACATTTAACTTCAAAGCACATATGGCTGCTGTTACAAAATCAAAAAATGCAAGACTTAAGCCATACAAAGGATTAGATACACATTTCCCTCTCTCTCATAAACAAGTAGGATATACCTTAGCTATTTGGTTTTGAAAGGAAGACTGTAAACAGCTTTATTTAATGGTTAGATAAAGTATTTGAATTAATTGTAAATATTTACAATAATTTTTAAAAAAAGCAAAAGTAAAGGGTGATTATATTAATTTTGCATGAGAGACGGGGCTTTTGGAAAATAATAAAGCCTTTGAAATTTGGTTCTGCAGCCTTAGGCTTCTCAAAATTTCCCCAGGTACTGGGGAAGGTGTTCAGTGTTAGGTGCTGCTCAGTTTTCTGGGGAGCCAAGGGGGGGGTCTCGGCCGACCTCAGACCTGGGTGGTGTTAGAGGTGGTGATTGGGTGTGGGGTGGGTGGGAAAGTTTTTATTTCTTGATCATTTTTTTTTTTCTTTTTTTCCATTGTTATCTATCTTCTGTGTTAATGTCCCATGATGTTCTCACTCCCATATTCTTCTCCTCACCAATATCCTCCTCTGTGTCCAAAATTAACAATTTTTTTTTTTTTTTTTTTTTGTGGTAGGTGCATATGGGATTCCTTTGTTCACTAATATCTACCCACGTTTTTTGCATGCCAGTCATTGTGGTATATTAAAAAAAAGGCACAGAAAACCCTTGAAATAAAACCAACTCAGGGTGCTTTGTATGAAGGAAAGTTTAATATATCTGTTCTAGTAAACTGATTGACAATAAAGAGAAATCAGTTATTTGTTAGAATATTACTTTTTATATTCTTTCAGCCATAGTATTAAAAGATAATACTATTAATTTAAATTTAATGTGTTAAACTTGGGAATATCTACAACTACTTCTGGGTGAAATATGACAACTCTTCAACAGCATATAGAAGTCCTACATAACCTTTTAGGACAGGGAATGAATAATACTGTATCAAATTGAAATTTCAGAGGGATTAAGCCTCTTTCACTGATAAATTCAACACACAAATTTATTTAATAGTATTGGAGAAAGTGCAAGCGTTTGATATATTTGCCGTGCCTTATAGTCTATTTTTTTTTTTAAGATTAAATTGATCTAAGTGTTGTAAGATGTGTATTGCAGTCACATTCGTATTCTAAATCTCACTGCCACATTTCACAAGATTATACCCTTGAAAGCTTTTCTTGGGTGTTATGCATTCTCTGTGATGTGATGTTTGAGCCTCATCGTCTGAGAAAATTAAAAAGATAAAGCTGTCTGATAGAGGAAGTGGGTTGTGAATGAGGTTTTGTATTCAGTTCTTAAAAATAGTAATTAAAAGAGCTGCTTTAATTATACAGTACTGTTAATGAATTATTTCCTTATGTTTTGTCTCTATTACTTACATGTGTGGATATAGTTTCAATGCACTCAGCTGTCATTTTTTGAAAACACAAGAGTAGAATAAATTTACACATTACAATGATTTTAGCTTTACACTGATCTAAATGCAAGTTTATCTAATCGAGTTGGAAATCTTTTGTATAAGCTGTGTATTTAACTACTAAATTCTTTAAAACATGCATAGATGGAATTAATCCAACCATGAGAGTTTGGGGGAAAAAAGTGCCATTTTTGATCCATTTGCATTAGGTAACACTAAAATTTTAAAACTTACTGAGTAGGTCATGTTCAACAAAATAATCTCTCATGAAGATTTTCTGTGTCTATAACGCGTAAAAGATGGCAGCGTGGTACTGGACCTTTGCATTCTGCTGAGTGCTTTTCTTAAGGGTCATTGAAATGATTTACAGGAGAAAGAGTTACACACAGGAAAACTTTGTGTGTTACTTCCAGGTTACAGCCATGTATCTAGAGAGAGTACTGTGTTGATGATCTGCAGATTAACTGTGGTGTAATAGAGAATCAAATTTTCTAGTGGAAAGCAGTTCTTTAACCTGGTGTGTACATCAAAAGGCACCCTTAAATCTGTTCTATTGGTGCTCTTTTGAGTGATACGGTTACTGTGTGAAGCACACCCTCACTGATCTAGATTACGTCTCCAAATACGCTACCAAAGTGGTAGTTGCAAACGTTTTTGATTATTTGTAGATATTTTTTACTGCTTGGAAAAAAAAAAAAAAAGACATTACTAACGTGATTACTTTTTATCTAACTTGTTTTTCAGTTAGAAAATCCAAGATATTTGCGGGAAAAACCAATGCCTGTGTCTTTGGTAGGTATTTGTATTCCCTTCTTATTTTGTACAGGCAAACAAACATGCTTAATAATTTTTCATTTTTGGTTAGGATTGATTTCACTTGGAGTTACTGCTTTGAACTTTAGTTGTTTTGAACTTCTCATTCAATAGATGACACCCAAAATTGGCTTAGGAAAAAGCAGCAGTTTTCGTGAAGAACAGACGCTATTTCGAATGCATGAAAAAGAGGTAAGATTCTATTTAGTCTTTTTGGAAGAAGAATACTACATTCAAATTAGTAAGTTAGGGCACTTTCGTTGGAAATTGGGTCTTCACAAAGTAGTTTGTTACAGCAGAAAATCTCATGTAAGAGATTTTTTTTCTGAAATGACAGGGCTTTTCATTAAATACTTAATGTATTTCCCAATTACTTAGGGAATAAAAAAGACTTTCTGAACACATTTACAGTTCCTTTGAAGGATTTTCTACTGTAGAAGAGCTTGAATTCTAGGAAGTTTCCAAACTACCTTTTAACAGAAGCAATGGAACCCTTTATTTAGTGCAGATTTTTATTTACTTTTCTCTATACCTTTAAAATCTGGAGATCTAGACCTTATTTCTATTAGGACCTACATTATTTCTATATTTGCCTAACCAACTCCGATCTTCTTCTATTCATATGGAATTTTGTATTATTTCTTTTGAACATTGTTAATCAGTGAGATTACTGTCAAAGCTTGCCTATCTAATTCTCTCATACCATCTTATTTTGTTTTGAACATGTATAAAAATAAAGTTTTGTTGTCATTTTTACCTTTCTCATAGTTTAAGGAAGTTGTATGTCTATGATTTTTTTTTTTTTTGTTTGGTTTTTTTTTGGTTCTAAACTACTCAGTTCATTTAAAACATCAGTCATGAGATGAAAGAATGTATACTATGTTTAGCACATAGATATTTCAGGTTCTTCAGAAACCATTTTTCTTTTTGAAAGTTGATAAATCAATGATCTGCTGGACAGACTTCAGGAAAGGAAATTCAATGTGTATTAGGAAAAATGATTTAAAAAACAAAACAAAATAACACAACAACAAACACCAATGCTCTTCTCTTTGCCCTTCAAATTTCTGAGCCATATACTCTTGGAAAATCAAGGCATATGTACACCACTCCCTAGCTGTCCACCAGTACTTAGACCTACGTAGAACTCAGATTTGTACGAGCTGGAAAGAAGGGGTCACCTGCAAACCATGAGATGGTCCTTCCTTTTACATGGTGTGTTGTAAGGACACTTGTGAGTTAGAGCTCTCCTCAAGTTACTTTCAGGGACACTTCAGAAGACGTCTCTAACTGAGATACAGGGGAAGGTAGATTTGGTTTGCGGATACTTCCGTTGTTAATAAAGTAATGTGTATGAAAGTCAGCTTTATGTTGATGGCTGGCTGTCTAATTTGATGTTTAAACAAGCATCTTGATGTGGCAGTCACACAATACATGTGTGACTGCCTTTCACTTTCTCTGGTCTAATATTGACTGTTCCTTGGTACTGACAATAGGCAGACCACTGCTGCCTCGGGGTGAGGCAAGGCAAAGTTTCATAAGATGTGAAAATAGACCAAAAAATAAATAAATTGAAAGCACAATGTTGTCATTTAAATAATATTTTCCAATTAAATAAACAGGAATGCATGCCAAGTAGCTATATAAAATACTCAGCAAATGCTGCTCTAGTTCAGTGGAAAAATCCTCTAAACCACACAGTAAAAATCCAGTACTTTGTGCTAATGGTACTCGGCTGCGGGCTAGTTTAAACTGGAAAGGTTATAGACAGTATTTCACAACCACCATGTGTGTACTATTAAATAGAAAACTTAAATGAGTTTTCATCTCATTTTGTTTGTGAAGCTCTATGCAGAGTAAAGCCTTTTCATTTCTAGAATGTAAATGTATTAGCAGAAAAATATTGCTGTACAGAATAGTTCTGGTAATTCTTTAACTGTTTTCAACCGCTTTGTAGTAGAACAGGAGAACATAAAAAAAGGATAACTGTAGTTTTTTGCTTTTAACCTTAAGACCTTTGTTCATAAACCATTCCTGCACCTGTTTTGACTCTGTAATGCTGAACACATGGTCATTTTCAATGACAACCACATCACAGATCTATGAAAACGTGATTATCATCAGGCAGTGGCTTTTAGTCATATTTTCCCCAAATATTTCTGACATGGATTAAACCATGTGGGAAACTGTCATTACCAAAAAATCATGGGTTCAAACCAGGAAGATGCAACAAAACAGGAATATATCACTTTTCAGCAGCACTGCAAAGCAGAGCAGATGGCATGACCGCCTTATCTTAATAAACAGGAAAAAACGTCCCTTTGAACTTCACCTTTGGTCATCCTGAGGGCCACCCAATACTCTATGGAGCAGAGGAGGGGGGAGAGAAAAAGTTCTTATTTGTGATTTTTCAGAAAATCAGAACCAACACCACTGCTAAGATGTGGGTTTGCAGTTCTTCTGGAATTAAAAAACAAATTTGGCTATCTTAATAAAATACAATATTTTGTTAACCTTTCTCGAACAACTAGTATATCTGATGTGTCCTATAAAGAAGTATTTATGTTTCTTTAAAGAAGATCTGTTTCTTCGTTTTTCGTTTTGTCAGTCTTAGTTTGTCTGAGCATTTTTCTCAATTTCCTTCCGGTTATTTCTGTAAGCAAAGATATTTATTTATCTAGACTCAGCAAATGAAATCTAAACAGATCTGAGGCAAGAATATTGGAAATAATTTTCTCTTTTTATTCTTTTAAATGGAAGGATATAATTAACACCGGGAGTAAATTTGTACTGAGATGTATACAAACTCTTACAAAATATTTTTTTTTTTAGGCAAGCGGACGAGCTTGATGCTTTGCGCAATAACTGTTATGGAGCTTCATCTGTCTGGGTTAACTGAGAACACTGAGTATTTCCAGTGTTTTTGTTGACTTTATCACTGTGCTCCCGTCACTTTTCTGTTTTGATTTTTGGAAATCCATTGATTAAGTTTTTGGGCACTGGAGCACGGGTGCTTTTCCAGGCTCTTACGTGCTAAAGCGGTCTGGTGGAAATGGTTTTTGTTCCTGCAGTCAGTTGGGGTAATGGAGCAGCACAACTGGAGATGGGAGCAGCTCTGGGGCAGGTGATGGGGGAATTTTCAGGGAGATACAGAAATCCTGCAGGGTCATTTCCACCAAATTGCCCTGGGGCATGAGGACTGAGGATAGATTATGTGCCCAGGGAAAAGGAGAGAGAAGCTGGGCAGCGAAGGGTAACTTAGGGTGCAGAGGATGGGAGAATGACATCTTTTTCCCCTTAGAACATGTGTTCATGGATTGAGGACTAAAAGTATGATGAAAAGGAAGTGTTTGGGGTTGTTTATTTTTTTAACTCAAGAATTGTATGTTTAAGATACAGCCTTTTAAAAAAATGCTATTTAGAACCTTTACCTTTGTAATCATTATTTATGTTTTTATTTTTCTTGTGAATGAGCACTCCTGTTTGTTATATGACGCAAATTTTGTTTATAAAGATCATCAAGGCATGTATATAGTTTTACTGCACCAGAACTGTTGGGATGTAGTGATATATTTATGTTAAGATAAAATCAGTGTGCTGCAGTGATGAAGTTATGGTGTTAAGTCTTGGTCTGGCTAGAAGTGTTCTGAATTTAAGGTGTTGAAAGCAGCAGATTTACTGTGCTTCTCACTTATCTGGCAAGAGATTACAACTTGAAATGGAGAGTGTTGCATAAGGGCTGTGATAAAGATTTTTCCCAAAAGGGACCATACGTAGAACGTGGAGGAAAGAACATGAGGAGAGAAAGTTGTAGAACTCAGCTGGGAGAGTGAGTGACGCTTGCTGGTGTTATCGTAGAAAAGAGGTAGGGTTTTAGGAGGAGAAAAAAAAAAACCAAAACACTTGAAGATAAAAATATGCATCCCTGCAGTTGGAAGGAGATGGTGATCAGTGAGCATTGTCCTTTTGGTTTTTATTTCTTCCTCTTAATTACTCTGTTTTATAGCAAAATATTTAAATACATGAATTAAACGTTTAATATATGCCAAATTAAAAGCAATAAATAAAACTAATATGGAGACAATATCCTAAAAGAACCACTCTTGTAATTAAGCTGAGCTTTTACCAGTGTAAAATCAACATTATTGTGCTTTTAGGTGCCTCATGGGTTTGACGTTTTTTCCTCGTTGAAAACAGATATTTTGATCACATATTCCAAGAATGGTAACAAAATGTATCAGTACTGTTCTCTTGTATATTATAATGAAATAAAAGTGTTTGTGTGCTCATGTGTATGTATGTCTCTCGAGTTTAACTCCACTTGGTAGATGGATAGAGATGAGTATGTGTATGGAACTTGGAGAGCTGGATGTGGCAGAGGCACCTACTTGGGCCTGTCATGGGGTGGTGATTCTCTCTGCCCTTTTTAAGCTCAGATGTAGTTACTAAACATAGGAGGAGATTTTTTTTGATGGACTCTCAGAAAACATTTGAGTTGCAAAGGCCTCTGTAGGTGGGCCCAGAACTTGAATCCTACAGTAACTGGAGCTTCATGTATTGGAATTTTTTTTTTTTTTTTCCCTCTAATCCCTCTCTTCTTTACTTCTTCACTATTCTCCTCTTTTGTTGTCCTGTTCATCCAGAACTGTCCAAGTCATACTTCTGCTCATAAACATCTTGCTCTTTTCCAAAATGTAGCAATTGTAAAGGTTTTAAATTCTGGTGAATATTCTTGTTAAAATGTAAGAATGCATGTTGAATTCTGTTCACACAAGTGTGGCCCATAAGAAGGGACAAGAAAATGCAAGATAATTATTGCTTTCATCTTGGTTTTTCACTTTTCTGTAAGTTTTTTCTTATGACAACTTGGTTCTGGAAATACTGTTTTATTCCCCTGAAAAATATCCCGAACAGTGTGTGTTGTCACTTTGAATATTCTGTGTTTCATTTGAATTTTCTCCTTTTATCCACAATCTTGATGTCTTTTTGAATGCAGTGCCTGATTTATATTTAGAATTTGGTTGTAAACTGTTTCTCACCACCAAGTAATCATTCAGAATAGTAATCTGTTCGTTCATGTTTAAGAACGCAGCAATCTTGGCTTCTGTTAACATGATTCCTGGCTGATTAATGTCCTGTCCATATGAACATATGTCCATTGTCTTCCATGTGAGGAGGTTGCATCCTGTCTTGCTTTGATAACTCTTCAGAATGTAACGTAATAAAACCCAACCCTTATTTTATTGCTAGACTGGTGTGAGACGGAGTGTATGTCGGGATGAGACTTGTTTTCATAAACTGACTTGTGATTTATAATTCCTGATACTAATTAGTCTGGTCATGGAGATATATATGTACATGTACAGTTGGTTTTTTTTTTTTTTTTTTT
>WHYT01015775.1:12559-62446 GCA_009806455.1 Tetrax tetrax
ACGTATAGATCCTGGCTTTCAAGGGAGAAGAGTGGTTGACTAGAAAGAGCAGATCCTATATGCTGTTATTGCTACATGTTGCACTTGTTAAATAAGGGTAGGAGTACAATTTTAGTGACTGTTTTAGGAGATCCTGACATGAGGGTAAAAAGTTCAGTAGCTGCTGAAACACAGCATATTAAAAAAAAAAAAAATAGAAGAGTAGCACTGGGGAGAAAAACCAAGTGTTGTTGACTCTGTGCATACAGACTTATTTACATCACTGGACTTGGCACTGTGTGAATTATATGAAGTTTTTGAGTAGTATCTACTATTTTATTTTACCCAGATTTTACTAGCTCCCTTTGAAATCAGTGTGATTTGTGCAGGTTCAATTGGGTTCAATTTGCAGTGCTGGCAACTGAAGATACAGTTTGTTGCATTTTTGAGCTGGCTTTTATGCAATTGCATCTAGCAAGTTATTACCTTGTAGAAGCTTTCACAATTTCTAAACCTTTTGAACTTTTTTGGTGCTGCCTGATGTCAGTCTCTCCTACCAGCGGCAGACGTACCTGTTATGTGTGAAAGTGGGACCCTTGCCACTCCAGATAAAGCTGTTAAATAATACGATGTGCTGTAGTGCTAATATGCATGTTGTGTTTATTAGCTATATAAAAAACCCCTTTAGAGTGAAAATACTATTTCAAGTTATTACAGTTGTTGGGATACAAAGCTGTGTGGTTTTCTCCCTATTCCCACCACCCCCGACTTGGAAATCTATGAAAAATACATTGTTCTCCCTTGAAAGAGACTAATGACATTTGCATATGAATAACAACAATTGTCCATTCAATTATTTTTTTGTATACAGCAAGTGTGTATTAATGTTGGGTGTCATTTAAAAAGTCGGACCTTGCTTGGTGGGGGAAGCTGGTATGATTTGATTTAGGACAAAGCCTTTCATTTTTAGTGGCTATAAAAATGGGGCTTTGTCATATTAATTTTTCACTGAAGTTAATATCTAGTTTCTCTTCAAAGAGTACTCTGTAAAAATATTGTAACTGGAAGTAGCAGCTGTAGTGTTTTTAAAGAGTAAAGATACAAAGAAGGTTAGATATGTGGAGAGAAGTATAAATGTTTGTTAGGTCAAATAATATAGTCCAGATCATAAACACAGACTTTTGTGGAGGGACCTTTGAATCTGGGCACAATGCCATGTTTATAAAGGCTCTTTTTACATTCTAATTTCTGGCTTGTGTTTCACTTGTTTGATACTGCCTTTCTTTCACTCCCTCTCTGGTTTGTTCAGATGATAACAGAGGCTTTACAAGACATTTATTTCACCTTAGGCATTGCGTTGGATAAAAATATTGATGATATTCAGTGCAGAATTTAGAGTCGTTAATGATCTTCTGTTTCAAAATGTAGTTACTTTTTTTTTTTTTTTTTTTTTTTTTTTTTTTTTTTTTTCATTTCTGTGTTAGAGGATGAGCACAAATATCAGGAAGAAAGCCCAGTGTTAATGTAAATCCCAGGTGGAAAACCTGCTTTTGTTATGTGTAATGTTCCACTAGGAAAAATATTATTTATGACTTCCTTTAATTTGTAAGATTTGTTCTTGAAGTCTGATAGAGCCTTGGAAATTTCAATCAAGTAAAACCAGCTAGGTGAGAAAACTACACACTGCTATCCCCCTCTGCCCACCCACACCTCTGGATGTTTTGGGGAAATGTCTGCATTTGAAATAGTGAGAAACAATGACCCTTGATACTTAAAATTATCTCCTTTGCGTATCATAAAAAATCTTTGTCAAAGATTCTAAATAATCCTGTGTTGTATAGAGTCCCATTTATCAAGGGGACCAAGCTGGGCCCCAGGGAGATGCAGCAGGTATGCTTCTGTACCTGCAACTCCACTTCAAAACCCCACCTGTAAAGAAAAGCAGACTCAGCACAAATTTTTCAGTGGTTCAGTTTTGAAAACGGAAGGTTAGTTCCAGTATGATTAGATGTTATATTTAAAAGTAAAGTATGAATTTGTTTCCTTTTTTTCATGCCAGTGATTTTCTTTTAGATATTTAGGTGCTTATTCTGACTCTTAAATTGCTCTAAATGTTAAAAGTATCAATGTACCTCAGATTTTTGAGGGAACAATATAAGATACAGAAATAACACAGTGAAAAAAGATAGCTTGTTAACTATGATGTGAGATCCCAAATGACCTTTGTCTGAAGTCAGCATGTCTGTATATATAATAAATCTTGAATGTTTTGCAAGTACGGTATCTTCTACCTTGAATAAGGTAGGAGATAAATTACCGATATTTATTTCTTTTGACTCTGGACGCGAAAATTGAGTAAACATGATTTGGTAGAAAGCTTGAGTTGTTTGTTGGTTTGGGGTTTTTTTAAGAAACTTTTTTCTTCTATGAAAATATCAAAGCTTTGTGTTGTGCACTGATTTCTTTTGGCAGCTGCATAACACCAAGGCAAATAAGTTTTGTCATATATTGTAGGATATACAAGGAATTGTTCTGCATTGTTAGTTCTTGCTTTGAAGTTCTCATTTGTTGTTTACATCCTTCTCCCCCTTCCTCACTTCCTCACTTCCTCCCTCCCCCATATATTCATAGACTTGGAAAAAAAATCTGGCAAGCAACAAGTACTGTTTTGTCAAATATAAAAAACAAAAAAAATCTCTGATGGATGTTAAACCTTCAAGATGCCACTTCTGGCCTAAAGATGATCCCTGTAGTGAAGACAAGCGAGCAGTGATCAGTAGTTCAAAGCTATCTCGGATTAATATTGTTAGTCTACTTATTGATTTATTTTAAATCAGATATTTAGTATTTCTACAAATTTTTGTAAATGATGACAGGATGAATGTTTGTTTGTGGAAAAACTGAGATATCACTTTGTTTCTTTTTTTTTTTTTTTTTTCCCCCCAAAGATTTATGACAGTTGCAGATTAGACTCTATCAGTTTAAGTTTGACAGTTATTAGTTAAAATTTCCTAGCACCTCACCGGTGCTGTGAAAATATAGGACAGTGATTTGATGAAACTCCATGTCAGATAACTGTTTGCTGGTTTGGGTGGTGTTTTGTTTTTTTAAATTAGGAAGAAAGTGTGACTAGGCACATAAAAGCAGTTCTGTTGATACCACCCTCCATGGCTTTAAATAACAGGGACAGCACAGATGTTTGACATCAGTGATGTTTACATGGCCTTAGGGTTTAATTGCCTCATACTCTTTGTAAGGAGAATAAACAATGACAGAAATCCAAAGGAATGATGTTCAGGCAACAGCAATGGCTGCATTTCATACATAGTTGCAAACTTTTCAACTATACCCAATATCTACACTTTTTTTTTTTTTTTTTCTTAAATCTGAATGGTAACGTGCCATAAATTTCATGTTCTCTGCCTCTTAACTGGTACTAAAAGGTACTAAAACTGACAAGTGTGAGCACAGTTAGTTGCTTCTAAGAAGCTGAATGACTTTTCTAAGTAGTTTTTATCTGTTTTCTATAGAACTTATGAAGATCTTTAATACTATGGTAGGTTATTTTGTTTCTCAGTGTGTTTAATAAATAAAATAAAGCTGAAGTGCAAAGGGAGCTTTGTAGAAGAGTAGCACATAACGTTACAAACCGCTATTCGACAGGAAATTGAGTCTAACTTAGCAAATGAGGTTTGACACTTGGTAACTACAGAGATGCAGTTGACTCAGTTTGGTATGGTTTTAATTTTTGAAAAATACTCCTTTGTTGACATTAGTATTTAATAGTGTGTTTAAACTTTGAAATGGAAGGGGAGAAGTTTCACTCCCAGTTGTGAAGTGATGAGCCCTTTTGCTTCAACCCCAGCCTTAATGAGATCACTTTAAAAATGTGTTTACATCACTCAATTTTTTTTTTTTTTTTTGTCTCCATATGCAGTGATCTTGGAAGTCTGCCTTACACAAAAGGGTGGATCACAAAGCAGATTGATAAATGAAACCAGTGCTTCAAGCTTTGGTATAGGATGCTATTTTGTTGTCCTTGTGCTTTCTGGCTTTTCTAGCAGTTTTCTACAGAAGAAATCTTAAGTGTAGGATTTTTAAACCCACATATCTTTATTTTAACAGCAAATGCTCAAATTGTGATGAAGATACATGTGTGTATTTGAGCTGTGGACCATCATAATATTTAAATGTTGTTGGAGTTTTTAAATTTTATTGTATTTTTTTTACCAGTTACTCATTACAAATACAGTTTCCCTCTTAAGACTAGCTGAAAACTCCATGTGCAGATAAACTATTGAATTTCAAACACTTTAATGTGGGGCTCCTCACATTTATTTATAGTGTGGGTCCTGAAGGGACAAAATTATTTAAGTTGTGGACGAAGCAGGCAGGGCAGGAAAATGTCTGGGGTGCTGAGCTTCAGAATTTCATTAAGTTTCTGGAAGTTGAGGACCTCTTGAAGGTATCGCTTTTTCAGCCCTCAATTGATGTGGAGCTGGTGTTTGCAATTTTTCAAATAAGATTTTTTTTTTTTTAAAACATTTTTTTTAATATTCAAAGAAAAAGTCATCTATTTTGTTATTACAGTGCTTGTCTTCATGAAGAGCTGACTTTTGCCTCTTGGACAGACACGTTTTTCAAATTTGTTGTTTGCTTGCAACTAGCTATCCTGAGATGAAGCTGCCAATCCTTTTAGGAAAGTAATCCCAAAATCTGTGAAGTTTTAGGGTTCGCCTGTTCCACTTGTAGTGCAATGAGTTAATGACCTAAAACTTATGAGAACTGGTGCAAGTGCAAGGATGGTGTGAAGGGGAAGATTAATGACAAGGAGTGGGAGTCAAATGCAAGTACAGGGATTTCTGCTGTCAACCTGTGGGAAAACAGCCACGTGACCGAGAACGATCACCGTCACTTGTAAATATATGTCCATATTTAATACCAGACAAATTTTAGAGTTTGATTTATTTTTATGTTCTTTCAGCCTGTGAAATAATGAAACATAGACCAGATCTCAGCTGATGCAAACCGCCAAGGATTAATTTACATCAGCCATTAATTTACTCTTTCTTTATTAATGAGTTTTAAATGTAATGTGTTTGTGTGGATTTAGTAGCTGTGTGAGTGCAAGAGCGATACATCAGTAATTCATAAGCTTTTAATGTGATTCAAGTAGATTGGAGTCTTTCATGTTTAGTTTCTAGTATTTGTGTTTTTACATGACCATCATATTTATTTATGGAGTGTTCACAAACTGTCTATCTAGGAGTGGATTACTGTGCTCTTTTTTTTTAAATCAACACTTACTTATCACCTGGTACTAAGATTTTCTTCTATAATGTCACTTTGTTGGAGGGATATATGCATATACTTCTTTTCATATATACATATGCATGTATTTTATGAATAGACCCTGCATTTTTATCGTGATGCTTATTTTTGCACGATAAGAGATGTCTGACAGCTGAGAATACTATTTATTTCCTTTGGATTAATTGTCAATCTAATGTTTTTTCCTCCCTAGTAATTTGCATATTTACCTACTTAGTCCTGGGAGACAGGTAGCCTCTTTATATGTGGTGTCATAAGCAGGCCATCCTGTGGTATCAGTGGATGCGGAATCTGGAAACTGAAAGGATTTGCTGCTCTTGCTTCTTCTGTTTTCTGTTCTTGAGGGGTCTTCTGCGTGGCATTTCGCCTTTTTTAGTTGACTTAGATTTTTGTAGCTCACATTTTCAAGTCACAATTAACAGAAGTACGTAATCATATAAAAGAAATTAATAATTTGCAGTGTGTTTGTTTGTATATGTTAAAGATTCATGCTCGAATGACTACTTTTGATAAGTCAAAGGCATAAAAATAAAGGCAGAATGAGTAATGCTTATTGGTTCCTTTAGAGTTTGTCAGTTGAGAGAGTTAGGAGTCAGGTTGTTAGTTGAGCTGAACAAAAATGAGAGCTGAAAATAACTGGATGGTGATGGGAATCCAGTGTCCAGCTGCGAGATGGGTGGACGTCGGCACCATGGGCTCGTAGAGCATCCAGAAGGCAAATACATGTTCTTCTGTTGGCAGCAGACTGCTTAATGATGTCTTCTGGTGGATGTTGGTGCTCACACGCCGATGCTTTTGGTCTGCGCTTTCTAAAGTGCGAGGGTCGTTGGGATCTGTTGCTCTGGGGAGGCTTTTCTGTCCACTTTGCTTTCTGCACGGTAGGAATGGTGGATGTAGAAGTGGAGGAGCCTGCCTCTGAACTCGAGGTGTCGCTTTAGTTTTTTAGAAAACTCTGAGAAACCCAAGATACCTATCATATTTGCAGAGTCCTGAAGACAGTCTTTAACAACATAGTGAAAATATGCGAAAGACTTAAAAATACTTTAAAGATGAAAACTTAGACTCTAAGTAAGAAGTGGCAGTGGGTTATTGTGTCGGAGGGGTTCAAGTACACTACTGTGAACAAGCACAAGCAGAAACAGGAAATGTATTTTAGCAATCAAATTCAGCAGTAATATCCTTAATCCTATTGTAAGTAACCTTTAAAAGGAAATGTGTGCATAGTGTGAAACCTATGAATAATAGAAAACAAACAAAAATAATCATACAGCTGGGCTAAAGGACAGTCTTTGTGTAAATGTAACACCTGCCTAAAGAATAAAAGAAAGTTTTCCACACTTGGTATATTAACAGAAATGTTCAAAAGTTTAATTCTTAAGTGTTTGTTTAAATAAAGGACAATAGCTTTTTCTGGGCTGTAGCAGTTGTTTTTATTGCCAACTAAAACATCTTACAAATTCATTTTCTAAAGAAATATTTTAGGTTGAGATCTTTTGTCACAGTTTTATCAAATAAATATGAAAATAGTGAGAAACTCAATGTACGTTTTTTTTATAGCAATTATTTCTAAGTGACTTCCCGTTGCCTTCTCAAAGACGTAAATGAAAGATTCAAAAGTTATGCAAAGATCATTACTGTAATTTATTCTTTATTTTAATTAAGTTATATATCTGTTCTATTTTTGCTTTTAAAGCTGGACATGAAAATAAAAATAGTGGAAGGTAAATTTCATGAAGAAAAACTTAAATTACAGCAGAAGCATGATACTGATGTTCAAAAGGTAAGAAGTATATTAAACAAAATAATAGAGACTGATTATAATAAATAATTAGCAGTTGTACTTAAGCTTCTTCACAATTGCAATTAGTGTTAGTTTAAGACTGTAGATAAAAGTTTGCATGAGCTGATAGGAATGCGGGATATTCTATGATAACATAAACTTAGGAAAGGAAAAACACTTGCAGAAAGCAGATGAAAATACAGGTGATCTGTTTATTTGAACAAGACAAGCTCTTTTACCAGCCTAACAGCTTCTGTGGGTTCACATGCTGATGCAATCAGAAACTCATGATCTTTCTTTTAGAGACAAAGCATTCAGATTACAGAAAAAATTGAACAAAAATTAAACTTTTATGGACAAAACGCAAAAAATAACAGTAGGAAAATCCAGAAGCATATCACGTATGTTCCTACCAATGCAGCAGTAGTGCTTGCTCTCATGTCTCCGTACGACACTTATCTCAAAGCACAGGCTGGTCGGTAAACAGTTCGTTATTTATGTTCTTGTGTTGTTAAAGCTATATGAGGCTTTTAATTCTTCACAGCAATAAAATGACACCAGGCAGACTTCCTTTGGGTTAAGTTGGATTCCTCTTTATTGCATTGCATGGCCCCGCTTTTGGGAAGATTACAAAAAGCCGTACTCTTACTTTTAATCCTGTGTTTTAAACATGTGGGGTCAAATTCTGCGGGGTCCTAGGTGCCTTCTGAAGCACTTGGATCCCGGGAATGTTATGGGAGCTACATGCTCAGCATAGGGATCGTGGTGACTTATTCTACTGTAAGCTTTGCATTACTGAGTACCTCTGTTTTGTTTCTTAAGACTGAGTCACAGGCTCGGAGGAAGTGAGTTGACACAACACTGTGACACATCAAAGCCTCCTGGAAGGATGTTAATATTTGGTCAGGTGCATATTTGGCTCATCTGTTCTCAAAGTCTGCAAGCAGAACCAGCTAGCAAAGCTGAGGGTCTAAAGGAAACAGCTTTGTGAGAATAAGAAATAGTTTAAATGCTTTCTCATCCCTTGAGTTGTCATCTTTTTCCAACCGATGTTACAATTCCGTCTTTTGAAGTTGTTTAATAATGTTGGATATTTTAGAAAAGGTTAAATAGTGTCGTATTAATCTGTAAAGACACAAAGCATTTAATGCAGACGGAGTAATATTGTTTTAAGATGAAAGCTTCTATTTGATGAGAGATTTGGGGCACTGTTATAAAATTTCTATGACTTTATTAAACATGAAGTTTAAATTAAAATACTATCTCAAAGTGTGCAAGTATTCAAGCAGATTTTTTTCTAAATTCAAAGTGTACAGAAACATGAATGTAGTTACACCTTGTGTTCTTGCTCTCTTCCAACCCATCGTTTCTGTGAACACATGCAAAGAATTGCAATTGGTGAAGTACGAAACAGCGTAGTGAAGTTCACCAATGGTTTAAATATTTCTTAAACCTGCTGAGAATTTTAAACGCTTTTAAGTATTTTTAGGCAACATAAATATGAAAAAGGAAAACTTCCTATTTGCAGTAGTAGCACCACAAAACTTCCGAACTCAACAAAAGCAACATTACATTTGTCCAAGTTTAAAGGAAAACGAAGAGGCCCCCCTAAAACATGAAACTCCTTTTTAATCTACTCTACTGCCTACATTTTTTTAAATCAATCCTTTGTTTGTGACTTGGCGGTCTTAGCTGTGAAAATTACTTAGATTTAATCACTTAGTCCTGCACAACTGAAGCACTTCTTGAAGGCAGCTCCTTTGACAGAGATCAGTGTATATTATTTTGTGCACCTGTTGTGGTTTTGGTTTTTTGGACTTTTGTTAAAGTATTGTCAATTTTCCCTACAGATTCTGGATAGAAAGAATGATGAAATAGAGGTGTTGAAGTCCCAGTACAAAACAAAACAAAATGAAGCTGAGACAACAATTAGAAAACTGGAGAATAAAGGTGATTTTTGTATTTACGGTTGGTGTTTTTTTGCGTGGCAGTGTTGAGTAACGAAAACACACTGTGAAATATTTTGTAAATAAAGTAGAGAGGGCACCTTGTAATATTTTAGTGACACAGAATCTAAGTGCTAAATTTTAAAGAAGCACATGCATTAAGGATTTTTAAGAGCCAAAAAACATCAGAAAGCCAGGTCAATTGGAAAATGGATATAATCTGCATCTGTTGCCAACACTGAAAAGTCCCAAAGGTATCTCTTGAATGGTTGTTTATTTTCTCATTTTTGACAGTTCAGACCCTTGTTCGTGAGTTACTATTCATCAGAGAAGCAAAAGAGAAGCAGATTGTGGAGTTAAAGAAGATGTGTGAGCAGAGCAGTGATTCTCTGAACAATGAATGGGAGAAAAGGGTAATGAATAATATTTGCTTTCCTTGAAAGACTCCTACACTGTAGCTTGGGGATAATACGTTTGGTCTCTTAAAACAAAATTAAAAAAAAAATATGAATTATGTTACTTTTAGTGATATTTCCTTACACTGAATTTACTTTTTTCTGGAGTAATCTTGCAAGACTCTTTTTGGTGGTGCTTGCACACCCGCACCCACCCAGCCGGTCGCTCTGCTCCGGGGGTCCATCGGGCCCCCTCGGCAGGTCGCTGGGTGTGCTGGGGAAGTGCTTATTTCTGCTTGACCTGACGTGGAATTTTAATCTCGGTAAACCTGCTGCTACCTGCTGCCACGACGATTCCTTTGAACTATTATTTTTGCATTGGGTCATGAATTCTTCAGTGTATTTTTATTTATTGTTAGACTCAAGACAGCAGCAAAGCAGAGGGAAAAGCGTGTTTATTGCAAGACAGCTTCACCTCTGCCCGGATTATTGTCAGTATTTGTCTTGCCTACCCCTCTCAGGAGAGGGAGGGTCACAAAAAGGGCAAAACCACCTCCACCACCTCCCTTCGTAGATGAAGTATGCTGCTTAATTTAATTTATTTATTTATTTATTTATTTTTTTTTCTCAGCCCTGCATCTGGAAGTGATATTGGTTTTAATTCTTGACTTGTAAGAGATAAATCATAAATCTTGTCCTGTATGCTTAGGACCTTGAGGCTTTGGTGTTAGGTGGGTTTTTTGTTTTAGAGAAGCATTATTTTCAGCCACTGGTGTTTAGAATATAAATCAAAGTTAGTGATGGCACAAATAATTTTTTTTATTACACAAGTAGATAGTCAAGGCTCGCCAGCTTCTTACAAATTGAGAGACAGATAAACTGGCAGTGTAAGTATTTGGAGAGAGCATTAGTGTACCTGTAACAGAAATTCATTAATTTTGTGCAAGAATCATTGGTGTTCAGTTTAAATATGGAAAAAATAGAGTAGCAAAGAGTGGCAAAAATACATACGTATTTTTGCATTCCGTATCAATTAAGTTAGGCCCTCTATACATTTTTTAATTACTTGCTTATACTTCTAAATGACTCGCTTTACTTCCAAAATGCTGCTTTACAGAGTCACAGTAGAGCTATTCAGTGAGACAACGCTCTGGTTTTGTTGGACAGAACTATGGCCTGTGCTTCTCAGTTGTTCTGTTCATATGCTATAATAATATAATACTTATAAATGCTAGTTTTAGATGCCATTTATTAATAGGTAATATTTTTGTGATGCAGCTTCACAATGCTGTGGCTGAGATGGAAAAGGAGAAGTTTAACATTCGGAAGAAGCACACGGAAGACATGCAGGAGCTGCTTGAGAACACCAATGCTCGTCTTAGCAAAATGAAGGAAGATTATCTGGAACAGATAAAGTCAACTGTAAGTTTTTTGTAACTACGGCATGACAGCAAGTGTCTCTTGTAGTGTTCAAATTTTATTTGTTTGTGCAAAAGTCTACATAAATGCAGTTGGGCTGAGAAATGTTTGCTAGCTCAGGGCCGTTGTTCTTTATTGGGAAAGAACAGCGTCCCAGCAGCCAGTCCCACCAAGGATTTTTGCCCTGGACAAAATTCATTGAAGTACAGCCGTTCGATGACTATTACACGGATATATATTTGTATTGAAGGACTGTTTCTAGCATTTCTCAGTGGTTGGATCCAAGTTAGCAGAGCTTTTGTCTCTGTAGGTTTATAGACTGTAAGAAAGGGTTTATATAGTACATCTGGTTTTGTAGAGACATGTGACTTCTTTTTACCCACCTCCTCTTCGAATGATCACATGCTTCTGTTAAAGATCTTATAAAAAGGATTTTTAAAATAATTATTGTAGTATTCTAATTTATTTCATTTCTTTCCCAGAATAATTAGAAACATTTAAGCAGGTATAATCTGGATTTTATGCCTGCTATGTAAACAACGTAAAAAGCAAAAAATTAACAAATATTCTTGAGAAAGTATCCTGTACTTTTTATCAGGGTGAGATAAGAAGAAAATTGAGTTGAGTGAAAAGACAATGTCAAACAAAAATTACTCCTTTATTAATAAATGTTGAATTTAAAAATTAGCATTCAGATCATGTCATAGGTAACAGTAAATAGAGAGAAAAATGGACACAGTCTGTCAGCAAGATTGAATTTAAGAACCATCAAAACAAGACAGATCTTGCTGAGCAGCTTCTGATTTAATAATTAAACAAGGTAGAGTTCAAGGCAAGGCTTAAGATGAAAGACTAGACTGTCACTGGAAATTAGTTTTCTTTTTTTTCCTCTCTCTTTCTCTCTTCTGATTTTTGGTTGGTTGGTGTTTTTTTTTTTGTTGTTGTTGTTGGTGGTGGTGGTGGTATTTTAGAGTTTCCTTGTTCAGAGTTTCATGTTGTCAAGAATGCCATTGCTGTTAGCAAGTGAAATTGGCTGAACAATTTAACTGATACCCTAGAACTGATAAATAGGGTTTTGTGCATTGAACAAGTATTAATTTCCTTACGGTATTTTGTGATATATTAGGTACAACTCTTTTTTATCTGGTGGGTTGTTTTGTGTGTGTGTGTGTGTTTGTTTTTAAAAAGGCAAAAACCAAACCCAACCACCACCGCCCGCAAAAATCTGTCCCCACACTCTGCAGCTGGCTTTGCGTTGACGGGGAAGTTTGCTCTCCTGTGTTCATGAAATATTTAAAGCCAGTTGACAAAGTTCAGGTGACCATTCTGGCTGTGTGAGGTTCTTGCATTACTCATTTAACAATTCTGTGGCAGTTGGGGCACTGACTTGAAATGGCAGATGTTTGCATTTTTATTTTGCTTTAACAGAGGGTGAAAATACTGTTCCACTTACCTCATCTTTGGACCTTTGTTAGTATAAAAATAACTATGATAAGTACATCCTGGAAGGACAGCTGTGTCTTATTTTTTGACTCCAGCCTCCTGAGGAGTTCTCTCATTTCCGTGCATATTAACGTAAATTGAGGGAAGAATGGGAAGCAGTAGAGTAGCCTCATGCTACCTGCCTCTTCTCATTCTGCTAATTTAAAAAAATTGTTTGTAGGAGGAGATGAAGTTCTGGGAAAAAAGATACAGCTTGTAATAGATGTTTGTAATTTATTGAAAGGAAATCACTGTAATTAAACAGATGGTACGGAGAAGCGGATTAGGGAAAGTTGTAGCAGCAGAGACTTGACGAGCGTGCGCTCAGTCCTGATGTGAATTTGCTGTATTCCTGTGCGCACCTTCCTTCTCTGTGTGCCTCCATTTTCCAGGAATAAAATGAAGATGATAACTTACAAGGTGATTGGGGAATTATTTATTTAATATTTGTTAATTGATCTGGAACACAACTAGACAGCATTCGCTCTGTTAATGTAGCATTTGTGTTATAACATTCTTCTTACATCCTCCAAATCCGTAGCAGATATTACTGTATCTTATTGTTTACATCCTTGGATGTGGTTTTGCCAAAGTGTGCACATAAAAGGCAGTTGTTTAAAATCTGTAATTCTTTAGCAACCTAAGTGCATTGCTCGTGTTTTAGTTTAGAAATTTGATACACATATTTTTAGGTCTGTAAAAGCACTCAGAACGTTTTAGCATGAAAGAGCTACAGATTTCACTGGATGCCGTATGGTTTAATATGTTTTCTGGCTGACTTTTATAGCTGCTCATCACCATAATGATCAGTAAAATCTTTTTATACATATAGTTGTTTTTTTTCCTCAAATACTCTTTCCCACATGTGAGTTGTACATATTGCTAGTGATAACACACTTCTTGGTTGATGGAAGGTCTAAAAATGCTTGATGTGCATTATCATCTGTTACAGTTTTTATTAGAAATATCTGTTGTCTCTCCCATTTTAAAAGATTTGTAGTTTAGAAATGAGTTACACATAGTGTTTTGCCTAGGGGAGAAGACATGTTGCTTTGAGAGGAGGGAGCACATACATCCGTATTTTGAAGATTATTTTTTTTTTTTTTTTTTTTTTTTTTTTTTTTTTTTTTTTTTAATGCAACATAGAATTTACTGTCATGACTGATGACAGCTTGGCTCTTGTAGTTCTTGTGTGTCTGGACCACCAAAGAACCTTGTTGCCCTAGGCTACTGAACAACACAGGGGTATACCCTACTTTTATTCTGGTGTTTTCTCAACACTGACCTATTCTTTTAGAACCAGACGGTCAAAAAACTGGAGGCTCGTGTTCAGCAGTTGACAGTTGAGGCTGAAAATAGTAATTTACAGCGTCAGAAATTATCCCAAGAAAAGAATGATGCAGAACAACGTTACCAGGCGGTATGCTCTGAACTTCAGGAAGTGAAAGCAAGGTAATTAAACAGCAGTTGGTGGTTCTGGCATTGAAGGATATGGAATTTCTAAAAGCAAACATTATTAATTTTATTTCGGGAAGTCAGTAAATGGTCATGGGCATTAGAAACTTGTCACAAAAATGTATTAATTTGATGTAAAATTCATTTTGGAACTGACCCAAATGACCATGATAAGGAGTACGTTATCTTTCCATTATTTATAAGCATTTCATTCTGTTGCAATGAGCATGTGGCACAAGCAGACCTGTATGCTCGGTAGAGTTGAGACTGAGCAGGTAAGATGCCAAAATATGAAAGCAGTTTCCATATTCTGTTTGCTTACTACTTACAGGCACAGCTCACTTCAGAAAGAGAAGGACCGTATTATACAGGAATATGATGGGAACATTCAGCAACTACAAAGTAAATATGATGTTGATATAAATATGATAAAGCAGGAATGTGCTCTCTCTGCAGCTAAGGTATGCTTCCATGTATAACAGGCATTAAAATGTTGTTTGTTTTTTAAGTGGTTTCCTCAATATAAATGTAATGCTATGAATAAATCCAAGGAACATTCAATTCCCGAAGTTATTCATGTGCATGAGTTTAAAAAAAAGATTGTGATTTTAATGTTTCATTCCCAAATTTGACTGAAAAGTCATCTGAAGCTGACTGATAATTCTGGTGTGTGTGTGTTTGTGTACATACAGGTGTTATTTCCATAGCCAATTCAGAGAAGGTACAATTAAAATGCTGATTTTCTGTGTGCTTCTGTAAAAATCCCAGATGCCAGAGGACCTCAGCAGTCGTAAAGACTTGATGTTTTCATAAGGCCTCTCCAATGAGGGGAAAATGCTTTTTCCAGAAATAAACTGTCTTGCAGGCCTCTTTAATATGGAGCATTATGTTAAATATTTATGTGTTTAAGAAATGATTTTAAAATTCTGCATGCATACATTCAACTCAAAATGTAATAATTCTGGTTTGCTTCTTTATAAACATCTGTCAGATTGATATCTACGTATATACATAGCTAGATATATAGTATATATTTAATATAATTTTCATGTTAAATGATTGGCCGGTCGGTGGTTTGTGGTTTTTTTGGTTTTTTTTTTTTTTATTGGTATTTCAGAGGTGAAAAGGTTCGTGTATTGAATACCATCTGCTGATCTTAGAGCAGTACAACAAATGGGGTCTTTTGCTGTTATTTACTGGAATTTTGGGAGGTTTGGTGATACTGCATTTTATTCACAAAGTGCTTTTCTTTCTTTGCATTGTTAGTACCCAGCGTTTTTTATTATTGGGTTGGGGTTTTTTTTGTGGTTTTATTTACATTTCTAAGTTCACCAGATGGACAGAAGTGACGTATCCAGAGTTGTAAACTCTTACAGGTTTTTTCCCAAGTTGGTATTTTTTCCGAGTTCTAGGCACCTTTGAGAAATAAATTTAAATACATAAAAGATGTGTCTGTAGAGCTAATGTCACACAAAAATTCCTTTTTCTGTTAAATCTCTACAGGCATCTGATGTGATTGAAGAGTTACAGCATACTGTGTCTCTATTAAAACAACAGTTACAAGATTCAGAGCAGCAAAGACAGCAACACCTGAGGGTGAGCCCTGAATTTCTTACTCAGGAATGACCAGCCCTTCCTACTTTTTCCAGTCATTTGAATGTTTAGGTAGCCATACTAAAATGCACTTACATATAACATGCATCTTTGATGTATCTTATTTGTGAGAAATATATAAAGTGTCACAAGGTTGATTTTTAAAAAGTGTGACTCAAAGAGATCACTTTATGGGTAAGAGCAGAATTTTCCCGGGAATTTTTTTACTCTGTTGTAATTCACATGCTAAACCAGTGTAAATGTGTATCAGTGGATTATAGAGAAGCGTGTCAAAGAATTATGAATATCTCTTCTTTTTTGTCCTAAACTGTAAACGTTTTTTAAGTAAGTTTCAAAGTTGTTTTTATTTTTGTTGCTATTTAACAGTTCAGTTCAATATTGTATCTTTCTATAGGCATTTAAATTAATCCTTCTGTCTCAGGCTAATGAGTTCCACATCTGTATCGTGTATCAATCCTCTTTGAGTTTTGGCATCTACTTTTCCTGCTATGTCTTTCATTTTACAGTTGATGTGGTACAGAATGAGATTGAAATAGTTCGGAAGAACAAGTTGCTATCTCTCATGAGTCATGAGTTTTGAGATAGTTCTGTTGTGTGTGGATATTTTTGCTGTTTGTTGAAATTTTTTGTATGTCAGAATTTTTAAATGATATAAAATTGATTTTTTTTTTTTTAATTTTGTTTTTATGGACTGTTCTGTATAATAGCAAATGTGTGTGTGTTTAATGACAACTTTGAAATGAAAGAAAAATGTGATGTATCTGTTTAGTATACACATCTCTTCCTTTGCAGGATCAAGAATACAAGCTTCAACAGGATAAACTTCTCTTGGAACGTGCATATGAAAAACAGGTAATGTTTTCAGGAAAATATACCATCAATTTTGGTGTATACAGAAGCTAAAGGTTTAAATTCTGAAATCTCCAAAGAAGTGAACTTTGGAATCCAAGCATTTCACATGGGTTGGAAAAATAATTGGACAAAATCAAGGAAGATTTTAAGTACAGAGATACTGCCTCTGATTCCAGGCGCCAGTTGCGAGATGATGGGGCCTGCGAGAGCATTCCAGTGAAGTGGTACTGTAACCTGTCCTGTTTGTCTACGCTGCTTTTGTTGGCATCTGATGTTAACTGCTGCTAGAGAAAAGATAACAAACTCAATTGAACTTAGCCTGACCTGGTGTCAGTGTTCGTATGTTATTCCATACTCCTCTTTCCCAGTATATCTTTATTCCATACTTTCTGTGATTTAAATGTTCACTATATATTGTTAGCGCACATTGTTTTTACATCAGAAACTTAAATTAAAAAAATATAATTCTCATCAAAACCACTTCATCCTAAAGCACTTTGCAAATACTGTCTACTCTTTTAGACTTTAAACATCAATAGGTTTCAAATTCAACTTCAATTTTAGTGAGGATGTGTGTTCAACTCTTGTAGTGTTTAGTGAGAGTTCGTTAGAAGCCTATTTAATTGAGAGGCTGTGTTTTTCAAACATGTCATTTCCAAATGTGGCAAATTTGTAACATAAAGTAATGAATGGTGATCAGAGCTACTTGCCACTTGGTAACAGCATTTACAGCAGGAATTGTAGTGAGTTTTTTGGTTTGAGTTAGTGCCTTCTGCTGACTTGAATTCAAATACTTCTTCACTCCAAGATACGTTTTGATCTAATCCTAGTCTACATTTGTCTTTTTAGACAAGTCGTGGTTTTTATGAACATGGGCCTCAGGCAAAGCCTGGGATTGGAATAATATTGCAGGTCAACGTAAAAGTGTTAGCTTCTAGCTATTGAAGTCTAGTGGTTGTTGGTTTATTGCGATCAATCACTTCCTCTAAGAGCAGATAAGTACAGGTTAAGTGTGGCTGGTAGTGTTTCCAGGCACCAAGTCCAAATGCCGTCGGATGGCTCACAGCTACACTGTTAAGGTGTGTGATTCTGAACAAGTTTTGGGGATAGTTTGGGAGAATGCTACTTAGCATGGGCTAAAAGCGTGTCAGCAGTCACTCTACGCTAGCAAGCACAGATATGCAGTTGTGAAGAAAGTGGACTTGTTATTTTTAATAGATAACTTTACAGTAGTTTACCTATTTATAATTTTTAATATAACTATTTTTTCAAAATTGAATCTTTGAGAAAGGAGGAGAAAAATTACATGTGAATAATCTAAGGATATAAACCCATAAAATAGTATAGCTTGGCCCATAAAGTACTAAAACAAGCTTGCCTTCAAGTAAAGAAATCATGAAGTGTCTGGTGCAATCTGTTCACTTCAGAACCTACCCGTTATCTCATAATCTTTATTAGTCTACAGTGGCTATTGCCTGCTAGGATATTTAAACATCAAACAAATAATAAGTAGTAACCCTAAACGTCACCGTTTGATTAAATGTGCTTATCTGCTGAATCAGGAACCAGTTAGGCTAAATGGTTTTACAAGCAAAGGAAACACCTGCTTTTTATAAATAATCTACCGCTTGTTTTCCAAACATTTGGCTAAGTGGTAGAACAGTGACAGATTATTCCTGAGAGCCATTCTCGAGCCAGCTGTTAAATATATATAATTTACCAGGTTTGGCAATACCTTTTTTACTCTTTGATAGACAGCCCACCAGTTTGGAGGTTCTTTCAAACCAAACAAGTATTCAGAATTCCATGCAGTAAACACCTACATGGAACTGTTTGCAGTAGCGAATCTCTAAATTTGTTTTTTCATTGGACAATACTCTTATGCTTCTGACTGTGTACTTCTTGAACCATGTTTTTCTTTATTGTAGTGACTTAAAACATGTAACATTGCACATGATTGTAGGTGAATAAAGGATTTCCTGTGTGCCCCATCTGATAAAGAAAAACATCCTTAGTAGGTCACATCACACGTTATTACTTGTGCAATCCTAAAAGCAAAACAAGCTCTTGGACTTCATCTGCCTTTGGAAAAAATATGATGAAAACCCATGGTTTGCCCCATGGTTGGGAGGTTGCCAAATTCTGAAGCTGCTTTCCTCTCTTGATCCAAAAGTACCAGAGAAAATAATTCGTCTTAAAAAGTCTGTTCTGGGTTAATGAATTTAGGAAGCGGGAGTCGGATTTTGCTCAATGTTTTTTACAACTATATTGCTTTACAGGGAGAGAAGCAATTTCCCAGATTGCTAGGAGATGTTCCTTGTGATGTCTTGAAAGTTGCCGTGTTCATTCTACATTGATTAAATACTAATGGGAATTAAAATAGCATTTCAAATTTAAATGGTAACTAAAATATACTGGGAAAATGACAAATATTTAGAAGAGAATTAAAGGGCCTCAGAGTTTTTTGTAACCCTGAGTATCTTTAGGATATTTACATAAGAGGTCTGTTTGTCTCACTTCTGTATACAAGCGCATGTTGTAAAATCGGTGTGGATGGATATCGCCTGGAACGATGGCGGTTGCAGGAAGGAGAATTACTGGGAAACGCACGGTTTGCTTGGGGAGGTGGAAAGGAAGAGGGAGCTCAGCAGCGTGGCTGAGTGATGGAAAATGGAGAGGGGTGTGGGACCCCGTGATGTTAAACGGTTGTGATCCTCTGCTGCGTACAGAGGTCAGGCGAGGCAGAAGATTTCTGTACTGCAAGATTATCCAGGGTGAAGACGTATCCTAGTGCTGATCTAGGTAAGGGGTGATGTGGAGGAGATAGGAAGATGGCCGAGGTGGCTTTTTCCTGTTGTGCAAGGATGTGGAGACTTTTGGGTTGCGCTCACAACAGAGGACTTATTCTGCTGGAATCGCTCTGTATTCGGAGCAGTATGTGGTCACAGCTTCTGTGGAATAGGTTTTGTTTGCTAAGATGCTCTGTCATTTTAGAGGTGTTGGTGTGCTTTTTGTGGGTTTGTTAATTGTACACTTACACAAGAATCATAGAACGGTTTGGGTTGGAAAGGACCTTCAAAGGTCATCCAGTCCAACCCCCCCCTGCAAAGAGCAGGGACATCTCCAACTGGATCAGCTTGCTCAGAGCCTTATGAATGCCATATCCCTGCATTTCCAAATGGTGTTTTTAATGTCTGGATGCAAAATGGAAGAAAAGAAGTTGTAAATAATGATTCAACCACTCTGGTTTGATTTCCCTGGGGCAGGAGTTTATTAGTAGTAAATTATGTTTCCTCAAAGTCTTACTTTTCTTAGGAGTATCTACCCTCGGCTAGTTAATGTTTGAGTATGTATTATTCTAAAGTAATGTTATTTACTATCATTATGTTTGGTATTTCTATTGTTATAAAAATTGAGAAAAAGTGGTTTGCTTTGATTGGATATTCACAAATTGGTAAGTACGAACCCTGCATGGTAGAGCAATGTGTGTCGTCATTTTAGGCAGATTTGTCTATGTTTTCCTGTATTTATCTAAAGAAAAACCTAGTTCATTTTTATGTAATTACTGATGGTTTTTTATTCTAGAGAATAATACTCATTTTGAGAAGAAAAATAGCTCTATTGGCTATATTCTCATACTCTTTCTGTTAATCCTTATTCTTGCATTTTATGTAATTTTAGAAATGTATAGATGGTTGTCTGTGTCAGTGCAAAAGAAACATGCAAAATAAATAGTTTTTATAATTTAAAATAACTTTTGTTTTTTAAAGTCAGGCCTCGATTTAGCTAAAATACAGTCTTTTTTTTTCCTTGACATGGTAGATTCATGGCATCCGGAATGATCTTGATAAAGAAAGAGGGGATGCTCAAAAGAAAATTCGCAAACTGGAAGAGACTTTGAAGTAAGTGAATATGGAATAATTGTTGAACCATCCCCAATTTTTAGTCAAATTTAATAAGTAAACCAATGCTATTTCTCATCTAACTGCCTTCCTATAATTTGTCTGGGTTACTTTCCCATTGTGAAGCTGCATCTTCGAGATTCTAGTCAGCCATAAACATTAAAAGAGTAAAGCAAGAACCAAGCCACCTGAATTTGCTGGCTTTCAAGTGACAGGAGTAAAACAGAGCTGAAGTTAGTGATGTCCGCTGGTCTCGCCGTGTCAGACAAATAACATCGGCTTCCGTTTAGAATGGATACTTAGTAGGCAAATAGTCCAAACGAAAGACCGGTGGCTTTGGACTATTTTAGAGGAAGGGATTAATTGGAAAGATGTGTTTATTTCAATTGTATTTTCACTTGATTTAGTACATGATATTTGTAATTTATTTTTTCAAAATATCCGTCAGTTACAGCTTTAATGTGGATTTTTTTTTTTCTATGATACCACTTTTTTTTTTGTGTGAATACTTGTTTTTCAAACATAGCTGAGGTTCAGAGAAATGGTCTACAGCAAACAGAAGACACTTCATTAACTAGCTTGGAACAGATTTTTGCTGACCTTGTACATTAAAAAACTAATCAGGATGCAACAAGTTTGTTTTAGGAGTGGAGGAGTGGTTTACATACAGCAGATGCACGTATGACAAGATCAACTCTTGTTGTGCTGCTTCCCTTTTTGATTATGTAAAATATTATTTCCATATGCTTATCCATTTTAAATTCAAAGTTATGGAAATAATTTCTAAGGAAAACAGACTATTCTGAAACAAACCAGAAGTTATTTGCTAAAGCAACTCAGTTAAATGTTGCAATGTATCTTATCTAGGCTGATGGAGGCATTGTTAAGATACTTTTATTCAGTAAAAGTCACAGAGCTGAAGTCTGTATTCCTTTATTTCCATAATCTCTTAGGTATTTGGCATCGATAGACACATCTTAAATCACTACAGACATTAATAAAAACTCCAGCTTTTAATCTTTAAATTCTTTACACTGACTATTATTTATAATTTTAGGGAGATTGAATGTTTATCAACTAAACTTAATCTTTTAGTATTTTAGCATCTGATTCATTGATAACATAGTTGCATTCATTATCTTTCATGCCTTTCAAATAACGTGTCAGTTTGCACTTAGTTATGTTAATAAAATGAGCCTGAGTTTGCAGCGCTCTGGCTGCTCAGCATGTATTCCCCGTGTGGGTGCTCTCGGAGCAGAGCAAACACGGTGGTGCTCCGCTCCGCTCCAGGCAAGCCTTTGTCAAGTAGGGTGGTGTGCTGTGGGCTTTGAACTTACTTCTTAGTGAACAGCACTGTGCTGAGGAGCTCCTCGTTTATTTCAGATATTCCCTAATTGTAATTATGCTTAGATTTAATGTTTGGGTTAGAGTAAGGATTTGAAAGACTAAAATCTGAAGAACCCGGGTTTCTGGTGGGTACTTGAGGGCCCACCGGTTAAGACAATGGTGGCAGAGGCCAGTCCCAACCTTGTGCTTCATGGGCGTGGGTCCTTCGGCCAACACTGAGGATGGGTCAGCCTTGGATGGAGGAGCCCTAGAGATGACATGGCAGGTTGAAGGATGTCTAGGCTCTTTCCCCTGCAGCAAGTGATTAATACCCGTTCCTGATTTTCAAAGAGTCTTCTACCACAAGCTACTCTCACTCATATTGTAGAGTACTTTTCCCAGGTTACTTCCATGTCCTATGGCACTCTTTCTGTTATGATTTTTTTTTTTAATTTATTTGTTTTAAATTCATGATGTTGAAAATAATGTAGCGATTTCTAATATTAAATACAATTCTCCCAATTTTAAATGGAAAACGTTTTAATTTTGGAGAGAGCTTACTCTTTAATAATGAATCTATACTACCGTTCTTCTGGTTGTTTTATAGCAGCGATTTCGGTTAATGTGAGGATTAATAATGGAATTAGTAATGCTAATAAGTAATTATTTTGTAATTGGATAGAAATAAAAATTAGCTTTCATACTTGTTTTTGTCTGAATGAAGACAGAAGTTGGCGGAAGCTGACATAGGTTGGCAGAATCACCAGGGTGCATTTGTGGACCTAAAGATTAAAAATATTGTATTTGCAGAGTTGTAGTGCCCTAGTCTGAGCCCAGCAGGTATTTTGCTGGCTGATTCTTTCAGATTTCAACTCGGCGCACAGCCTCTGCGTCTTGCATCTGTACACATCTGATCACGCGTGTGTCAGTGCACGTGCCGTGAGAACAGACTCGCGTGCCCGGTGTAGAGGAACTGCTGATCCTGCAAGGCTGACTTTCTGGAAACCAAGCCATTAATTTAGTACCCATGTTTCTGCATAATATTAAGATGTTAAATGTATGTGATTATATACCTAAGTAAGACCTAACAAGCAGTAATATTTTTTTGTGTGAGAAATGGACGGCTTCCTTATGGCATTTTTTTTTGTTTTCATTGCTGCAAAAATTAGTCCTTTTAACAATCTCTTGCTATTCATACAAATTCACAAGATCTCATGTCTTAAGTGACAATGCTTTATTTTGCTGTATTTCTTTGCCTGTTTGTGGAATCAAATTAAGTGATTACAAGCTAAGGCAGACACAGTAAACCTTTAGAAAACAACCTTATCTTCCTCGAGATGGGTGAAAATGTAGTTCACCATCTTCAATAGAAATGATGCCTTGTGGAATTGCAGCTCAGAACCCAGTAGATGCATCAGTGATTTCTCATAAATTACTTTGATCTGAATGCACTTTGATTCTGAAATGGCCACAGGATTATATCTTGAGTAGCTAGGCAGCTGCAAACACATAGAAGGGGAAGTAGCAGGCGTTTTAGTGGGGTTTTTTATTTTTATTTTTCCGGTAGTGTGACAGCAAACAGTGCTACTGCAGTTTCAAACGTATCCACAAAGATGGATAATGAAAGTGATTTGAGACGTTGTGTGCAATAGTAAAATCCACATTTCTATAATTATCTTTCACTTCAAATAAATAGTGTTGCCAGAGTTTTAATACTGAATAGGGGTTTACATAGTTTATGGAAGGTTTTTTTTCTTCTTCTGAAGTTTATGGTAGAAATACCTGTCAAACCAAATCTTCTGCAAAAGAGTTGCTGCAACACTCATGACTATTGGTGGTGACTTTTAGATATAAATTTTATATTTAGTTCAGCAATGTGTGTCATCGGCATTGCCTAATAGCAGAAGTCACTATAAAAAATGCTCCAAGGATTTTTCTAGAATGTCATTTAAACTGCATTTATATAATGACAAAGTATTCTTAGAAAGCTTCTGTGTAATTACTTGGGGGGAAAGGTTGTTTCTCTAATCCTTTTAGTTTGATTGCGTAAAATATGTAATGAGAGGGAGTTACAAATAGGCTAAATCTCTGTGGTTCTTATCCCTTTTGTTTTAAGGAGAGGAACAGGACATAAGAAGGTACAGTTATGTTGAAATTTGTCACACTACGACTGACTTGAATACAACAGAAAAAAAAATTAACAAAAAATCTGTATCCATTTGTTGCTAAAAAAAATCACATAATAGTAATATGTTAGTAATATATAAATAGTTATAGCTTTGGGTTTTTTTGAAGCGTGAATACACTGAATATTTAGCCCACATCAGTTTCAATATAGTTTGGTTTTTACCACTTCCATTCTGGAGTCTGTAAGAGCTTTATGACTGCGTAGGCAGATAAAGTTTGTCTGTCTTGCGATAGAGATTTTGGACTAAATTATAACCATACCTAAGAGTTGAGGCTGTTACCGTCTGTCACCTGCATGGAAGTGCAGGCCACCTTGCTGCTGCGGGTTTCTCAGGATCGTGGTTGTGGTGGTTCTCATGTACTGGAAATAATGATGGGATCAGATGTAATGCTTTTTGGTTTGCGTGTCTCATACACAAGTTAATATTTCATAATGCTACTGATGTACAACTTTCTATTCTGGAGTGTGATTGAAGGAAATAATTTTTAAAAAGTGATGTGAGGAGAAATGCACTGAACTGTTACCTCTACAGGTGCAGACAATGCAGTTGAACATTGACGTGTCGGGTGCACGCTCTCTACTCTTAAATGTTGTCTAACGTTCGTCCTCTCCATCTCTGCCTTTTTGTAAACCTGCCTGTGGAGCCAACTCTCAGCACTTTGGAAGTGGTGATGATACAGAGCAAATGTTTAGCAGCTGGTTTATTGAAAGTCACTTAATAAAATTGTTTGTTTACATAAGAAGCTAGTAACACCTCTTTTCTCCATTGCTCCACTACCCCTCATCTGAACTTGTTTAAAACTCTTCTGGGGAAGAAAGAGGAGCTAAACTTTGCAGAAACCAGCAAAGCCACTCCTGTCTATTAGCAGATTTGTGTTTTTACAACAGTTTCTAAAGCACACACGTGCAGTTTTCACAGTAGTTTGTGATTTGGTTTAGATGGCAGACTATAATGTTTCAACTAAAGGCGTGGTGTGAAGGTGGGGCACGTAGATGTTCAATAAAATACAGAAATAAAAGTAATTTACCTTTCTTTTCCTATATATACTTGTGCACATGCACGTGTTTTCTCTGTGAATCCTTGACATGAGAACCAAGGAAGATGCGTTGAGTTCTTTGTGGGGATGGTGCTGTGGAGTTTCCTCGCTGTGGCTGTAGAAGGACCTACAGCGTTGCTTGTCGTTATTCGCAAGGATGGCTGTGCCACTTCTTTACACCTCAGCACGCTGATGCTGGGCTCTACTACTTCTAGGAACTTTGTCAAGTGTGGTTCAGTGATGCTAATATATATTTTAAATTTCCATTCTTCTATAGAGCATAGTTATTACTACTACAAGGTTTTGTCTCATAGAAAGTATCTGATTAAAATGCATTTGCATTTGTATTTACTAAAAAGAATTGGAAAAATGCCGTTTTGGGAAGGAAATAACTTTATTTTTTTGTACCAGTTACTCTTCTTGAAATCTTAGTTGTTTCTTTACTGAAAGGGCTTCTACTTTCATCTCCCAGTATGGTTTGCCAGTCATTTGGTTATTCCCTTCTCAGTGATTTGTTCCCTACCTGACATCATCGCAAATACATGGAGCAATGAAGCTGGAGCTCTTCTGAGGCTTGTCCTGAGGTTTTAAACTTAGTACTGATACTTGCAAAGCCTTAGGAGAATGACTTTGATATCACACTTTACAGCTGAAGCTAATGTCAAGATGTTCTGCAAGAAGAAATTTCATTATAACAGTTTTGCAACGTCAGCCTGAGTTCCTGAGAAAAGGGTGCCTGGGTTGCAGCTACGGGGAGATTCCGTGTGTTCCCCCGTGTCTTCTATCGTTTTTATTTCCACAGGGCTTTGGTCTTTGGTCTGGTTTGGACTTTGGTGCAGTGGAATGATTTGAGAATACGTGATCCTGTTATTGTGCTGCCCTGAGGTTTTTTTGGTTGGGTTTTTTTTTTATTTTTATTTTTGTTTTTTGTTCTGAGACTCCTTTTCTGCCTCCAGCAGATGTTCTGCCTGATGTTTCCTGTGTTCACCTGTGTGGGTGAAATGGGGACAAGACAAAAATGGGAACGGGGCAAGATCCTCTCTTGCACAATCTCTGTTTTACTTTTTCCTACAGCTGTGGCTGTGCAATGACTCATTTTTCATTGTACAGTTGTTTTTTTTTTTACATACAAAGAGAAGCCCCAGATTTATTTGTTCTGAAAGGCTCTTTTTGCTATGTTCTGAATATGTAAAAATGTATCAGACTTTAGCACCAGAAGTTTTATGTAAGGGTCTTTTAGCTTGGAGATTGCTAATCTCGTGCAAAATTCCCGTTGTCTTTATAGAATTTTAATTTTCTCTGTATGATAGAAAGGACAATGTAAAAAAAAATGAGGTTATGTAAATCTGACAGAAATAAATGTTATATGTAGTGCTTCTGAGCTAATAGAAGAGGAAATGGATGAAGGCAGGGATAAATAAAACCGTGAATATAGATGACAGAAGGAGATAGAATAAATTGCAGTGAATATAATTCCATTTTGTTTTGCAGGTTACAGTGGTGTGATTTTGCATTTATTTTTATGCTAGAACCCAACATGTTAAAAAAAAGTTAAATTTGGACTTTCAGAATATACAGGAATTATATTTTTTTAAAACCTGTGATTTGCAGTGGGTCTTGAGAATTTAATGATACCAAACTCTGAGAACTTTATTTTTAAACAGCTGCTGCTTCAGAATACAGTTGTCTGAACTGTATTGTATGGACTGCCTGTAGTGGTGGATGTCGTAAATGCCATTGCATACTGAAAAATACGACCACATGATAATCATCAACACAATGATAAAGAAATAAATGGAGTGATGGCTTTAACCGCAACTTGTTGAATTTTTTTTGTTGGTGGGTTTTTTTTTTTTTTTTTTTTTCCCCTTTCTTGCTCCTCTAACTTGAATCCAGATTCTGAATAATTGCCTGTTGTTGTTAATATTTTTAGGATAATTGCCTAAGTGTAGCTGCTTTCCTGTAGTTAATTCCATTTTTCCTTGAAAATGAAGTATTTGTGTGTGGAGGAATTCTTGTAGGAATGGAAAAGCTATTACTATTTAAGGCCGGAAATAATTAAAGAAATATGAGAAGGCATTGTCTTTAATTCCAAATGTTGCAATAAAGAGCACTGTTGAGAGTTTATACTCATGTTCATTGTGTTCATCATTCTCTTTTATTAAAATGTGTAGTGTTGTCTTGTTAGAACAGTTGCAATTTGATTGAAAAAAACAAACTTTGATTTTAAAACCAGTGGTAATGTCAAGTGGCTGAAGAGTTTGGATAGAATTTTACTCTTTAAAACAGGGTGGTTTGGTTTTGGAGGGTTGTTTTTGGTTTGGGTTTTTTTTTTTTTGCTTTTTTTTTTTCCCTCCTCTAAGAATCAGTGGAAAAACAGCCAGCTGTTCTCCACTTGGTGCTGTGTTTGAGCATCTGAAACCTTTTAGAGCAAAACCAGTCAAAGTTTCCAGCATATTGTAAACATTCCTGTAGCCCTAGTGAACATGCTGACATAACCCTCGCTCTAGGAGGCACAATGTAAAGTACGAACAGAGGACCAAAAAATGTGGTAGCTTTATTTAATAGTCTCACTTAAAAGCAAAAATAAAGTGTTCTATTAACTATTTACAGCCTTTCATTTTCTTTCACCGGTTCCTCTGGAGACCTGCTGGCAGTAATGAAATATGTATTGAAAGGAAAGCTCCAGTTGTACAAAAAGTAACAGTTGATTTTTAATCCTTGTCTGTGGGACTGTTATGCCCCTCAAGATGTCTTATGATGTTTCTATAACCATCTTTTTAATGATATCAACTAGGAAAGTGCTTCAGTATAAGATACAGCTGTATGAAATGAAAAATGTTGCCTTGTGAGATGAACAGTGTCAGCGTAACGTGCCATAACACTTGGGTTATCTGCTGTAAATTGCTATTCTAATAATTAATGTAGTTAAAGGTTATAGGTTTTGACCTCACTAAATGAATACACAAATAGCTAACACAAATGTCAGAATTGTTCCTTTATGACTCTGAAAGGCTTCCCTTTCACGTTAGTCTATCTTTTAGATTCAGTGCAGTATATTTCAAAAATAGATCATAACCCAAAAAAGTGATGAAATGAGAAGAGCCGTCACTTGGCTAAAGAAAGTCTCACGGATGATTGAATTCAATTACTGCTGTTTAATAAGCATTAGATGTTTCAGGTTGTCCCCTTTTTGGGGTCAGTTAAAATGTATCTACAAAAACAGTACAAGAAATGACTTTGTTCTTTTTGTCGTTGTTGCTGCTGCTAGATGATTATGATTGCTAATCATGGTGGTAGTCTTAAGTTTCCTTTTTACTTTTTATGTAAAAGTAAAAAGGAAACTTAACTTCCTCCAGCTTCATCAACAACACAACAAACTTTCAGTGAGAAATTAAAGTTAGTATTTCAAATGGTTCTTTTCTTGGGGAAAAAAAAAAAAAGTGAAAGTCCATGTCCGCCATGCCAGCCTTTTAGAAAGAAGAAACTGTTGAGCTGAGTAGACACTCATCATTCCTCAGTATTGACTATATTGTCCATTAGAACTGGGTATTATTATTCTGAATCCTAAACTATAATAGTACAATTATTTTAGCCATAAAAATATTACCTTAAATTTGTAAAATGGCAGAATGAATGCTGTGTCCTTGTACCTCCTTGTACAGGCGAGTAATGGTTGCTTTCTGGATTCCTGCTTGTTCAAAACTGGTGTTTGGTGGTGTAGCCATGGTTGTCTAAGGGTAGAAAACGAACAAGATTGGTGGGAAATAATATATTAAAGGCTTTATTTTATTTGAGGCTTTTTGACCCAGGGTGTTTTTATCAGCACCTCTTTGAAATAATAAACCTGGCATGCTTTAAGCTGAAGCAATTAGTTAGATGTTTCATTTAGAATTCTGTATTGGAAAAATTGGAGACAGTCTTAATACTGTTATTTCATCCTCGTTGTCTTTGGTTTGCCAACCACTGTTGGCTCTGTCACTCATAGCACATCTTGGGTTGGTCTTTGTTAGTGTTAAGTGATTCTTCTTGCCTGGCTCTCCTCCTCTGCTCGGTGATCTCTCCCATAGTTTGTCCTTCAGACAGTTTATTTTATTCACCCTCCAGCTTTCTATGCCACAGCCCTGTTCTCTGATCCCTATCTTTTCCTTCTCCGGGTATCTCATGAATCTATTTACTATCTGTGCTGCTGACTTTCTGGTCCACCTTTTAATTACAGTCTTGTCTCCTTTTATCTAAGCCATTATCTACACCTGTCTCTCCAATTCTCCCCTCCACGTTCTCCTTGTTGGGGTTGAGCTGTCATCTCAGCATGTAAAAGCCATGACTGTTAATCTCTGTTCCAATCCTCCTCTCGATAACTGAGCCTCTGTGGCCTTTCATATATGTGGTGTGTCTAAATCTTGTAGACAGTTTCTCCAGTCTTGAGCAAAATTATAGCATTTTCCTTTCCAGCCACATTTACAACACTTGCCCAGCCTTTTAACCCGCATCTCATTCATCATTTTGCAGTTACTGGTTTCATTCTGTTTGCATAGCACCTAGCACAACAGTACCCTCTCATTATTATAATGAGAAATAGTTATAATAATTATTAGTGTGTTTAACTAATGTCTAGTTAATTTGTGAGCCATTAATTGTGAATGTGATGCATTATTCTTCTTATTTCACAGAAGTGTTATATGCACACATAGAATATTATTTACTCTGAGTTCATTAATGGCTTTAAGTAGTGGTTTAGTTTGTTAATGTTATCCCATGATTTATTTAAAACATAAGTGTATAGCTTAAAATAATAATTCTGTTGTAAATATCATTCATTCAATCTTACTTGAAGGAATGCAGAACAGCTTTTTAATGTTAACGTCTCGAATTATGCGAACTGTAAACAATTTATAAGTGGATTCATGCTTTTTTTCATAAAGACAAGCTCATCTTATATTTAAAATCAGGGAATGAGAGATAAAATTGTTCTCTACTTAGTATTTTTGGCTTTATTTCTTTGAAATGATGAGACGAGTTAGAATGCTTTCTAACAACTTCAAAATATTAAAGTGCCCAGGGACAGGATAGGGATAATGTTTTGAAGGCAATAAATATTTCAGCTTCACATTTCAGTCTTTCTTCTTCGTTCCTTTGATCTGGCTTTGGTTTAGTTATCATTCCCCTTGAATGACTTCACACTGTCTTTCTTCCCCTCCGCACCAAAAAGAAGTGTTCTGCACATATTCCATATGTTTGGGCGCTCGAGTTGTGGGAGAGCCCTGGCTGTTCCTCGTTGTTTGCCGGTGAGAGCTGCCTCTCCAGTGGGATGCTCTCACCGCAGCCAAGATGGGTGCGTTTAGTCCCAATGTGTAATTTGCACAGCAAGCTGTGACTTGGAATATCACTATTTTTAAAAAATTGTGGAGAAGGAAAAGTAATTTTTTTTAATGTATTGCAGAGAAATGGTATTGCTGCTGAAGCGTTTTTCTGCGACAAGAAACTAAACCGATAACCCCTTCTTTTTACAAATATATGGCACTTAAGGCCTTCCTACTTTATGTAGTTGAAATAGTCTGCATTCTACAAATTTAATTAGAGGGGCCATTGTGTGGGGTGTTTTTTAACGGTTATCGCACCCAACTAAGAAGTGGGGTCATGGATCTTGCGTTTGGCTATAAATCACTAAACCGCTGCGTTCGTGTGGCGTCCTGCTGGTGTCGGGGCACCTCGTGTCAGAGCCTCTCAGATCAGCAGCAGGATCGTGGGGTCACTTATATTTCCAGATACAAAGTCTTAGATACGTGTCTGTATGCTGGGTGGGTACTCGTGTCTGTAGCTTATACACAAAAGGCATTAAGGGAAATTTCCTGAATTTTGCTTTTGCACGCGCAGATCGTATATGTTTTGATGACAGTTACGTTTTTATCTACCCAGTATGCTGTGTATTATGTTGTCTAGCGAATTGTCTCCTCCTTTGGGAACATTTGTTTATGTAAGTTTTTAAAAATCTGAACAGGCTATATAAATGATGATAACTTCTTTTGTTTCAACAAAGATTAGTAAGAGAGTCATTTTTTTATTTCTTGTGTCAACAAATAAAAAGGAAAGCTGTTTAGAAACAAACCCAGCAACATCCTTCAGCTGCATTCCAGCAAGTGAATAGTCTGCAGTTTGGTGGATAGTGAAGCGATTTTTTTCCCCCCTTAATTGTGTTATATTTTCTCTTATTTAATTATATTATATATTAGTATTTGGGGAGGAGAGGAAGGAATGGACAAAGACTTGTGTAGGCACAGCAAATCTAAATACACAGGACCAGCGCGTATATGTAATGCAGGAACTTCAGGGTAATCAGCAGGAGAGCCTGGCCCTTCAGAGCTGATCACTCTTTGAAGATCTCGGCTTCATCCATGGGACTGAGAGCTCAGCCATTGCTCCGCTTTCCTGTGCTTCAACTTCAGCAAGATTTGTTCTTCTCCATGTTCTTCTCTAAACCCAGAGTCAGGGTTGGTCACACTGACCTGTGACAGACACGAGATGAAGCTGCTCTCTCTTGTGGAGTCCATCAGAGTCTTAAGTTTCAGAAGCTTATTCAGTGGCAAAATGTATCCTTACCATAGAAATTCCTTGCCCCGCTTTTGTGCTCCACTAAACTTGGGAGACAGTGGTCTGTTTGGACATGAGCGGGTTTTCAGTGCTGCCAGCAGTATTTGAAACTTAGCAAAGAATTTGCATATTCATGAATTAAAGCCTGGTATAATTTTTGTAGGAAAACATCAAGATTTTCACAATCTAGTTATTTTTCGTATCACTGAAAAGCTGTCTAAACTACCCCCGGGGCGCTTGTGTGTGGATTTGCTCATGGGATGTGAAACTCGCTGTCCGCGTCGCTGGTGGAGGTACATATTGTCCACGCGTGTGCTTACACCCCGTCTGAAATGTCTGCGTTCGTTGAAGAAGCTGTGACCGAGAGGCACATCTCCCGTTCCTGTTTGCTGTTGGTCAGCCCTCGCTTTCGCACAGGGAATGGCGAGAACCCTGCGAGGGACAGCGCTGGTTCGTGCTACGCTTGCTGGGACACCCTGAGTCTATTTAACCTCTCCCGCAAATCACGGGATTGCCCTGTCTTTCAGTAACTTGGCTTGCAATGCTGTAACGTCTTACTGTGTGTAGTTGTTACATCTTGAAAGATGTTTTACGAAGCAAGGCAAATATTTATGATCAAGCATGAAGAGGAAGTATGTCGGATGTTTATATTTTCCATTTATCAGTTCACTTCAGAGTGCTGCTTTCTGAAATTGCAATTCTGGCCTTCATAGTCAACTTTCACTGAGATGGTTTGTGCTGTGTAAGATTGTTAATTCTGTTGCCGTATCCTTTATACACTGAAACAAGAGGAGTTTGCTGCTTTTTAAATTGAGGCCAAAGAGTAAATTCACCCTATTTTTATATTCAAGCCGGCTCAGCTTTAGGGGATTTAAGTGATGTAATTGTATTGTATTGGGCCCCACAACTAGTCCAACTGAAAAAAAAAAAATCTTCAAAGTGAATATTTCAGTGCTTCATGCAAGGCACATTGCTCAGTGTCTTGGGAAAAAAAAAGTAAAGCTCTTCTTATATTTGTGAACCATGGTCCATTGTGTATGTGTTTTCTAAGCTTCTGTAGAAATCTTTAACTGCACAAAAAGTGGAGGGAGCTAACTCCCACATCCTTAAAAAATGAAGTTTTATTCCTGGTTATAATGAGATGTTACATCTATTCATGGGATTAAGTCCTTAAAAGAAAGGAAGGTACATAAAACCAGATTCCTAAAAGTTTACATCATCATATTGCAAAATAAAAATGTATTTCTCGGGAAGAAGATGCATAAATTTGGAGGCTTGCTAACAGCACAAGGGCTGAGGTCTTGTCTTTTTATGTTTAGCTTTCTTGTATTTCCATCTGACTGGACTAAAAATGTTGTTCTGGTATCTCCTGACACATACCAGTGTGGATACATTTGAATAAGCTTTGGTTTTTGGTTTTGTGTCCAGTGTGGACTGGAAGCATTAGACGTGTTTTGCGGGAAGGGCAATTTGTTACCCAGTACCCGTAACTGAATTAAGGGTCTTTGGGAGGAGAAGTTGAGGTTTTCTCCTCTCCGTGCTTCCTCCAAGGTAACACAAGTGGCTGGTGCTCCGCTGGCATATCACGTTGCTGCCCGGCTCCCGGCTCCTCTTCCAGGGTGCTGAGCTGTACGGAGGTCTCAGAAGATCTCATCCTCTTACATGTTCTTTCCTCTGAACTGCTGGTAGATTTTTGTTGTGGGAGAGGCGAACACTGTGCTCACTGCAATTTGGTATCAAACAGCGATTAATTTAAACATTTCTGTACTGCGTGGGTTTCAGGGGGATAATGGAGCCAAAGGCTTTGCAGCTAGAGGCGACGCATAGCTCGCTTATCAGCCACTTCATATCATTATTTTTTTTTTGCACTGGGGGCATCGTTGGTGTGCCTATTCTGAGAAATGTCTGAGTATTTTTGTTCTTGCAGTTTTGATCTTCTGCGTCCTCTGTAGAAAAATTTAAATCCTAAATGGTCTTTTTGCCAGTTGAATTTAGATGGGGGGGAAAAAGTTGATTTTGGTGATGTTTTCTTTTTTGCTGTGTAATTTTTATTGTCTCGTAAATAACTTACATTAATATACGGATGTGCTTTCCCTTCAAAGGAGTTTAGAAAATGGAATTGCTGAGGTGGGAGAAATAAAACATATCTGCGTGGAGGTGATGGATGCTCACTAGCAAATTTGAAGAAAATTTGCACATCCTCTTATGTGAACACAAATCCAAAAACCCAAAACAATTATCACCAAAAATGTAATGCAGGATTTTGTTCTGTTTTGCTCCAGTTTCTGCTGGGTAAGAAAGGTATTTTCCTTTTTCTGTAGGGAAAATAGCAGTCTCCTCTTGTCTCAATGACTCTATCAGCTGTAAGGTATGAAAATAACTAAAAAAATGCACAATGACAAAACTATAAAAGTAAACAGTAGTATATTTACTCAGGGCTTGTGGCATTTCTTTGATCTCTTTGCTAATAGAATTACCCTGCTCTCCGACACTGCAAACGGACACTTTGTGGAGATGTAGGATTATGTTCTTTGTCCCATTGTCAACGTCTGGTATGAAAACCACAGAAGAGGATGTGAATCCTGTAACTTTGGGATTGGCAGCTTCCTGACCTTTACAAAAGGCTTGCTGGGTGCTGTAATAGCTAGTTCAGTGCTGGCGAGGTGACAGACTAGAAGAATTAGCTGGTCTTTTCTGTCTCTTGTGTGTCAGATTCTTTGTTTTATATGGAAATAATTTCTGTCAAAATGGGAAATTTATCGTGAGGTACTTCCTCTGCCTGGAAAATGAAAATGTCAACCACAGGTCTGGTTGAATGTGTCTTCTGTTACAAACTGTGGTGGAGCCAGCTTTGTCCATTGATGCCACCATTGTGTTCCCCTGCGTTTTAACGCAACGTCTGGCAACTCCGCTGACCTGCCGCCACAGAGAGTTAGCACTACTGCCTGATTGTCTTATTTGTGAGGAGCCCTGTCAAATTTTCGTAAATATTTAGAGGTCATCGGATTTTTTTTTTTTTTTTTTTTTTTTTTTTTTTTTTTTTTTTTGCCATCTGCTTCCTATTTTGTCAAGGTTGTGATTATTCAGTGTCACCTGATGCCCATTGATGGGCGAGTGGTACATTTTTAACTGTAATATCCCCATTTTTTCCGATAGTAACTAGCAAAAAGAGAAAGAATACACAGACTATGTCATGGCACTTTAGATCCAGCGTTTCTTGGATTTGGCAAATAATGATCAAGAGCCCTCATCGCAATTGTGGAATATATATGAATGTGACCTAATGAGTAAAGCACGAAAGCCAGTAGAGTTAAAACATCTTTGCATATGTTTTTACTATTTCACTTTTAGCATATTTTCATTCTCAAAAAAAAAAAAAAAAAAAAAAAAAATCCTTTAATAAGGTAACAAGATCTTTTATTTTTCTAATTTTTATTGGGCTGAGTAAAATATGACTATGAACACGCGACTTGAGTAAGTTTGGAGGTGGGAGAAATTATTCATAAAAATTCATTAAAGTCCCTTTTCTTAATAGCAGACAGTAGCAGTGAGGTTCAAGTCCTACTGGAAGGATAACTTGTTCCTTTCTATTCTATTTTTCCATTTTCTATCTGGCCAATAATTCCTAATCTTATGTCGTCCTCTCTTTCTGCAGTACTTTCCAACAAAATGCTTTTCCCACTCTAAGTACTGCCTTTTCCCTGGCTGAAAAGTGATGTCCGGGCCGATTGGCAAAGACATCTGTTGAAGACAGAGCACTCCCTCAGGCCAAACAGGATTTTGGCTTGTGGTTCAGGAATTCGTGTGTTTCTTCTTTTGATACAGCAGATGGACTTGTGGCAGCACTGGTCCTCTTGACAGCTACACCCTTTTTCTCTCTTTTTCAGTTTGTTGTTTGGTTTTGTTTTTGTTTTTGTTTTTTTTTTTTAAGGGAGATGGTTTATTCATTGCTTGTGTTGGGACCTAGATCTAACAGTAATTGAGGAGTATGCACTGCAGCATAGTACTATATATATATATATATTCCCCTCGAAACATGCCTGATGTACAACTAACAGTTGTGCTTTTGATACAAAAGCCTTTGTTAATTGGGTTATGAAATTGCTGCCTTGATGCTGTGTGCTGGAATCTGTGGGACTCATTATTCACAGGCGATGACTATCTTCAGAGAACTTCACTTGCAGCCAAATAATTCTCTTTTAAGTTATTTTACTGATTTACTGTAAACTTACTTTAAATGTGTAGTTTGTGCACTGACTCACACATGATATCCCTTGAATTTCCACAGGCAATGTATTTTTAAGTGAAATATATTTGTGTCTTAAATATGTCTAAAAAAATATTCATTTCATTTTGATGGGATGTTCACCATTGTCAAGTGAAAAACTGAGCCGTACTTCGTAATCGGGGAGTGGCATGGTGTAGGTGATCACTGTATCCTTAAGGCACAAATAATTTGGTATTCACTGAATATTCATTTTCACTCCATACAAATAGTATTATTATAATTCTCAGCAAGTTATATTCACCTCTTTGATGGTTTGCAAACAACTGTAGAAACATCAGAACATTTCAAGCTATGCCTTTTTTTAAAAAAAAAAAAATTAAATATTCCCTTTCTTTTACCATGTAGATGGAAAAGGTTGAAGCAGATCTAAGCAGATCAAAATCGCTCCGGGAAAAGCAATCCAAAGAATTCTCCTGGCAATTGGAAGAGCTCAAGCAAAGATACGAGCAACAGGTCAGTCGGTTTGCTCCTTCGGGTGGAGGGAAGGGGGGACGTCTTTTCATGCAGATGTAGGTCAGTTCCTGTGGCAGGCTTAATCCTGCTCTCACTCTGCCTTGCTGTTCTTTGTATAAAGGCAAAATATATAAACGTGCAGAGTTTATGCGATGGGGGATGGAAGGGGAAGAGTCTGCATAAAAAAATATTTTTTTTTCCTCTTTGCAAACCTTTGTACCTCTGATTCTTTCAGATTATTTCCCAGGATTACAGGTGGCAACACCTATTTTCATAATGGCCAGATGAAATTATTTAATATGTTATCTGTTTTTCTTCTTGTCAAGAAACAGCATTTTATTCTTTTTATCATTTGTAACACGGGGAGTGTTCATGTGAATGCTTGTTTTGGCCTACTGATCATGATTTTCTTTATTGTAAGGTAATTGCAGGGTTGGGAAATATTCAGGAAACATTTGGGTGGAGACAAGAAACTTGAGTTCAGTACTGTTGCAGAGTGTAAAGGGAAAAAACAGAATCAGACAAATTATGGCATGATAGAGGCTTGAGAGCTACGCAGCTGAAACAGCCCACCCAACGCTTGCGTAAGGTGGTACTTTGTCACGGAACTGAAGTGGTGCCTGTTGGGTAACACCTGTTAAAGGATTGGAATTTTTTTTTATTACTTTATAGCAATGATACAGTTAGTCCATAAGTTTGAAGTTCCTCTTATCAATGTTTTTGTGTGGATGTAAGTTTATATTTCCACTAGGGAAATGTGGTTTCATTTCTGTTTATCTTCTGTGCTGGTGAGAGGATTAAACACTGCAGTTGGCTTGCGCTACAAGACCTGCTCTGGGCCCTCTGGAAGGGGATTTTTCAAGTAATTAAGGAACAGGATCACTTTGGTAGGTGTTGAGAGATCTTTGCCTTCAATGGAGGAACAATGGTGTGTTCTGTGCGTGGCTCTAGAGTAAGATTTGAATAGAAGAGAATTTGTTGGTTCAGATCAGAGTATTTTCCTTATCCTCACTCAGAATTGTCAACGTCACTAATTGGGTTGGCACCTCATAAAGGGTGAGAAGCTGTCCTGTGTGGTAGTGAGATAGGTCTCCACAGGCATTTTGTTTTACTGGGTGATATTATTTATTATTCTTGTATTTAATGATTCGGGGATAGTCCAGGTTGCAGAGGTATTGGGATTTTTTTTTTTGTTTATGGGTTTTGTGTTGCAGATGACCTCATTTGCTGAAAGAACAGTAAGAAGTCTACCTCTCTGTCATGATTTAGTATGATCATAGAATCATAGAATCACATGGTTGGATGGGACCTATAAGATCATCTAGTCCAACCATCTTCCCACTACCATTGCTGCCAGAGCTACTAAACCATATCTTGTAGCTCCTCAAGATCTATGGAACAAAAGCTAGAAATCACAAATACAGTCACTACTATGAAATCATAGCAATAGTTTCTTAAAATTATTTATTCATGTGAAAGACATTGCAATAATTGCTTGCATTGAAGGTGGGGAAGTTTGATGTGCCCACTGGGACATATTGAAGGGAGGACAATGGAAAGTGTTGGGGCTGGTTGGGTGTCCACCTTGAGGTGAATTTTTAACTGGAATCTTATATTCACATCTTTTTAGTGGTATGATTAGTTCACTTTTTTTTTTTTTTGTTACAGTTCTCATAATTTGTGGTGCATCTTTGAAGCCCAAAGTAAGCATTTATTCAAAGATTTTTGTTCCTGGGTTTAGGAACATGATCTGTAGAGATAAATACTGACCTGCAATTCGTCAGATGTTATGACATTCTTTTTCTCACCTACAAACGGTACTTTCTTTTTACTTTCAGTACACATGGCAAGAGCTACCAAGCCATAGATACAATCTTTTGCCAAATACTCTGCAGGTTTGCACACTAGAGGAAAATGATAATGCATGCAGTAGTGATGTCATGGTTTATTTTTTTATTTATTTTGTTGCATTGTCATGCCTATTATACTCAGACCTTTTGGAGACTGGATAAAAAAAAAAAACAAAACAAAAAAAACCAAACCAAGAAATGAATGTGATACTAAAAACTTTTCTGGTGAATCTTTTTACGTTGGTATTCTGTAACAGTGTTCGTACTGTGGTAAACATCAGTGAAAGCATTTTCCACTGAGAGATGTTTACTGCTTCACTTTTATTTTACTTAAACTACTTTTTACTGTAAGAAAGAACAGCTAGACGTTATGAAACATCACTGAAACCCACAGAAGGGATTTCAGCACTAAACAGCTGAACAATAAGAGCCTCAGAAGAATTTTCAGAGGAATCCTGTTTATGCCCTTTTTAAAAATTTATTTCTCTTCATACTTCATTTGGAATGTTCTTTGAACGCTTGCAAACATGAAAAATGTCTGACCCTTCCTGCAGATTGCAGTGGGTTATCATTGGGAACGGCGTTCTTTTTGTATTGTCATTTCTGCAGCACAAAGCTCCTTCAGCCCAGCCACGGAGCGGTATGAGCTCAGTTCTTCCACTTTTAAAATTTCCTTTCAGCAGTTCCAACTTCTGGTTCTCTGTCTTACACTCTGTTTATGCTTCAGAACTTCTAGACCATTTTTAAAGCAGACTTTGCCTTGCCTTGTTTTGCTGCATATTTCTTTGATTGTTGGTTGGGGAGGAATAGAGTGATTTAAACTGTTCAAATAGAGCAGTAAGTTAGAGTTGGTGGTGTCTTTCAGCCAGGCTCTAGCATGAGTTGGGAAATAGACACCCAACCAAAAACCGGATACTTTGGCTACCTGAGAAATGCAGTAATTGCTTGGAGATGTTCTACCTCAGGCGTCAAATGGAATTTATACACAAAGGGAAGGAAAACTGACCTTCAGATGTATTTTGCGTAGGTTGACATGGTGAGTGGCAGAGGTAGCACTGACAGCATACTGGACAATTTGGTTGCCTGTAAATTTAATCAAGTTCATAATGAAGAACCAGATGAATCGATGTGTTATCCAGTTCTCCAACCTGAGAAACATCTTGGAAGTGGAGGAACTTGGGGGCTGTGGTTTTACCTCTCTGCTCTATATGAATGGCTGTCTGTGCTTCACAGGACTCTCCTTGAATATTGACTTCAAAGAGACTACTGGTGTGAATAGGGACTGTTGGTTGTGGGGCTGAAAGATTGCTCTGCCTGCAGATTAGACATACTGATATATTATATATTGGTATTTACCTGATATTTATATCAATAGATAACTTGATCTATATTGAGATATATATATATTATTTTTTTTTACTTTATTTTCCTTGAAAAAGAATTAGGAAGAAAACATACTAAATCATGACAGTTTAATATTTTGTTAACTTTTCAGATGCATTTGAAACCACTAATAAAGCAAAGAAATTTTGGATCTTGCAGTATTTGGTTTCAGCTGTCACGTGCCACTGCCAGTTCCAGCTTCATCTGATTCAGTGCCACTTTCTTTTGAAGTATCCACTGAGAACACTCTTAGAGAGAAACTGGTGGCTTTTTTTTTTCTTTAAATATACTTTAGTTCAACTTTGTTCTACTTGCAGCTGTTAGATTTGAAAGTATATTTTGAAGAAAAAAATAACTCCAGCAGCACCACAGTTCCTATCTGCTGGGAGCAGCTGCTTTCGGCACTTCAAAGCCAGTGGACACCACAGCGAAGGCCTCAGCCTTTCCTGCCTTTGAAATGGTTGCAGTATCTACAGTCAGTCTTTATGGCACCGTCAGCACAGGAAAAAAGGTTGTTTGGTTTTTTGCACCCCCTCCCTTTTTTTCTTTTCTTTTCTTTTTTTTTTTTTTTTTTCCTCCTTATTTTCTAATTACATCCTTGGTTTAGCTCAAAATACCGGGGATGTGCCCAAACTTTTCAGTAATGGATTTCAGGCAGGCAAATGTGACAGAAGAGTTAATAAATTTGCTTTTTTCCTGTATCCACGTTGGCTGGGCACTATCTGTGAGCACGTCTCACCGTGCCGTACCAGGGCTGAGCGCTCGTGGTGGAACAGGGCTTCATGCAGGGATGTTTTGCAGCACAGTCAAATATGTGCTCACCTTCCTCTCAAGCAGATTTCCATAAATTGTCATGAAAGGAACACTTCATTGAACTTTTGGTGATCTTAATATTTAAATGGCATTAGCCATTAGGATCACTATTACACCCATTTTTTTGCCATAAGTAGTTGCTGAAGTGCTATGTCTGAGTGATTGTGAAGAAGTTGAGAGTCAAGACCAGTAAGAGAGCCAACGTCTATGAACACACAGTTGATGAATAATTATCGTAGCAGGATGGTGCTACTTGGTGAGTTATGAACATACTTTCTGAGATCAGGTACCAACCCGAATGTATAAATAAGCCTTTTCTTTTGGATCATCTTTCCTTTAGTAGTGTTTATTCCATTTTAAAATAATAATTATTCAAGCGTCCATAGCAAAGTGGAAAGCTATTACGTGATAGCTGAAGAATCTCCCCGTATCTCAGGAAATTCTTTCTTGTGACATTTATTGTTGGGTTCTGACTTCTATAAAGCTCATGAAGGAATAATTAGAGTTGTCGTCTTGTCCTATTTAGCCAAACAGGAAAGAAACAGGACACCTTCAGAAATGTTTTACTGGCTATTTAACAAAATCACTTGGAAATTATGTTGAAGATGAGAGAAATAGTATACTTAAGTCTGGAGCAAGACAATGGTGTGATTTAACTTAAATGCAGCTTTTATATTAAAGAAAGAGAGGTAAAGTAGTGCAGAAGCAACTAGTTAAAAGTGAGAAAAGCATGGCTGTAATCTTACCTATGAGCACAAGAACAAGTATCTGAGGTAGTGTTGGGAAATCGTTCTTATTTTAACAGTGTGGTGGAGCAGAGGAAAAAATACTTAGGAGGAGAGGAAGAATAGTCTTTGGATCTTTTCTGTATGACTTTTATAACTTTCTAGTGAGGTTATCTCAGCTAAAATATGAATTTGTAATCATAACCATTGTTTTTATACATAAGTGTGTGTGTTTAAAAACAGACATCTTATTCAGTGCTAGCAGTGCCGTTTAGTATTAAAGTTCCAAGCACAATCTCATGCACTCTTCCTTAAAAATATTCTAAAGTGTTCTTTCGATCACCATTTAATGGTTGGGCATCTCCCCTCCTACTTTTTAGCTGTTTAACTTTGTGCCAGGAGACTTCATCAGTGTTTGGATGATCACGGCTGAGATGACATTGTTTTGCGTTTAGTTGCAGCGATAATCCCTTGCCATGCTGGAGATAGGGTGTTTTTGACCTGAGTGTGTTTTTTATTTTTCCCTTGAAGATCTACTCAAGTGTATTTAGGTAATAAACATTGCTTAATTCAGATGTTCAAGAGTTCAGCAGCTCAATGTTCTGAAGAGTCTCCCTGAGAATTTCCGTGGCGTCTCTGGGAAATTGAGCCGGAACAGTTTGTGTGTGAAATAGTGGTGTAAAGGCTGTGACCTCACAAGAGAAAGGGGCAAATACAGCATAGGTAAGGAATAGAGTAGAAAGTGGTAATTGAGCATTAAACCAAGAAACTGCTGTGACTTGGGGGTGGGACTTGGAAAGGAAGCTCCTCAGGGAAAATAACTTCTATCCATGAAAAGAATTTGTGAGGCTGTGACAAGCTAGTGCAATGGAACCCAGAGCTATTTAGGCTGAGAAATGTCCTTTAGTCCTGGGGATCAGGAGTACTGGAGATGCAAGTCTTGCAGAAGGGGTCAGTTGGAGGGGTGGTACGGGCTGAAGGGTCCACTGAGCATGAGCAGACTCTTCAGGAGCCAGCATTCCTTATTACCTCCTGCTTTAACGGTGGCCACTCTACCTTTTCGAGGTAGGAAGCAGGGAGGATGAAATGCTGCTTCTACATTGGAGATGTTGAGTTTACAGTCCTGTTGTGTTTATTTGACATATTACTTATAGCTCAGTTCATCTTCCAGCTCGTGCTCTTGTCTTCAGAACTGCTACAAATATCATCAGTCCTATCACAAGACACTATCACCGTATATGCACCTTAAACTATGACTCCAGTCTCCTGCCAGGCCCTCAGAGGCATTCAGCTGGACGCACTAGTAGAGATAATCGTAACGTTCAGCTTACTTTGTCCCCGTACCTTTTCTCAGTTGAGTTCCTACCACTGCACCTGCATACTAGCTTTTCTTCTGGCCTCATTCTTTTTAGGACAACAGGAAATGGCCTCAAGTTGCGGCAGGGGAGGCTTAGGTTGGCTATTAGGAAATGTTTTGTTACTGAAAGAGTGATCAGACACTGGAACAGGCTGCCTAGGGAAGTGGTGGAGTCCCTGGAGGTGTTCAGAGGACGTGTAGACGTGGCACTTCAGGACATGGCTTAGTGGACATGGTTGTGTTAGGTTGGTGGTTGGAGTTGATCTTGGAGGTCTCTTCCAACCTTAAAGATTCTATGATTTTGTGATTCCTTTTCTGTTTCTTCTAGCTTCTTTTTGACCAACGTTACCTACTCAAGTGAAGAAAACATTTGCAAAGACGTGCTTGAAATACGGGATTGCTCAGACAGACATGTTCCTGGTGTTTCTTAGCTGTGCTTTGAACAGTGCGGTTATGTTCAGAGATTCAAGATCTATTTTTAGCATGCTGGTTTAGTTATAAGGACACAGTCTTTGTAAAAAGCTTTGTTCCTCTCCTCTTTGTCGGTAGTCTAAGATAATTGAAATACAGTCAGTTCTTGCGTGGAGGCCAAATGAGCACATTAGCGGAGCCTCTAAATTTTTCATGTCAGCAGCAACAAGCTGCATAAATTTCGTTTAATAAATTATTCTAGGATGCATAAATGTTTCCTTTGAAACATCCTAACAGAGAGCTGAATGCCATTTGTGCAGAATATCTGAGGAATAGTTTCTTCAATCAACAACATCAACTTTTCGCTTTATGATATGGCTAAAACTCACAAATGGGAAAAGGATGCGAATTTAACCTCCCAGTAAAGAGTGGGTGGAAATCTTCTCGCTCTACCATTGCTGTTTACAGAATTGTTAACCAGACAGATGGGTATTTACACTGGCTCCCTCAGACATCTAACTTGTGTGTGAGTCAGAGTTAAAAGCCTGAACTCCCTGTGTAGTCAATAGAATCGGCTTTGGGGGGAGAACGGAGAGGGGAGACGGTTCCAGGAACATAAATTGGTGCCTGCAGTAAAGAGCAAGTCAGGCTGCAAACGCCTGTGAAGTCGGTTCTCAGTGTTCAAAGAAAGTCCTTGGATAAACCCTGAATCCCTAAACAAAGCCTATGTACAGTAAATTCTGCACCAGAGCTTGCTGCAAACAGGCATTTGCAGTGACTCAGGGTGCATTAGTTGGAAATAAATATTTTTGTTTGCAGACCACATTGGGTTTACTGGAGCAGGTGGGCTGGGGAGGGAGCGGGACCTTCTGGTGTCCATCACGGCACTAAGGGTCATTTAATCACAGGGATGCGACTTCATGTCCAATATGTTGATAATTTAAAAACAAATTTACCCATGGTAGGAGGATTGGGGAAGATAGGAGGGCTGAGGTGAGGTTTGTCCTGCCCATACTTTAAAAATAGTAAAATTCTGGCAGGACTTTGTCAGTAAAAATTTACAGATCAGGTAAATCAAACTGCAGTTTGACTTATAGACCAGCCTGTCTCTTTTAGAGAATTTCTTGCAATTCTTAGTTTGCAGTTGAAATACAGTTATTAGTGGTCAATAATAAGGTGAAGTATAACAGGAAACACAGTCATGCCAATTAAATTATTGCAGCGTGCAATGAAATGGAAAGTAAAATGCATTTGCTATGCATGTACATTACCTATATGTATTTGCTACTTTGGTGGTAATACGTGGTTCTGCGCTGATGTATTTTTCCCTGTCCCGTTCGCCCTCGGCTCGTTACAGCCCTTTTATCTTGGCAGTACTTTGTGTTCCAAATTAGAGCAAAAACCTCAAAAAAATGTGTACTTTTAAAATCCGTGTCATGTATCTGCTGCAAAGCAGTTCTGGTATGCTCCCGTGCCTTGCCCAAAGTTATGCTAAGCCAGAGCCCAGCGCGATTAATTCTCGATCGCCAGCCCCTTCTATCAGATTACTTTAGAAGCAGTGTATTTGTGGAGATGGGTAATCCCCATATCCTCCTGAAACACGCACTGTTATTTATAGGCTTAGGAGGCAGAAAATGCTGGATTTCACCAGAGTTGTAATTTGGGGATGATCACGTATCGTGTGCTGTGCCGGGCAGAGGTTAGGGCTGGTTTTGAGCAGAGCGATGATAATGAAGACACCTGATTTACAAACACTCTTAAATGCTTCTGAGAGGGAACTGCTGAAAAATCAACGGGCTGTGTGCGTGCTGTACGAGTGAGTTGAGTTCAGTTCTTTGCCCTGACGTGTTACTTCTTGGTGGCTTCTCCAGCCCTCAGAAGTTCAGTCACACCAAAATAGTGCTAATAAAATCATCCTGCCGTGCAAAACTATATTTTATATAGGTGTTACTTACAATATTTCTGGAATTGTGGCCATAAATTTACATGAATTTTCATACTTTGGTGTCAAATATTTATTGTAGCAGCTACATTTTTCAAAGAGGTAGTGAGCTAACTAATTTCCTTTCCCTCCTTTGGGGACTATAAAAAGAATTTCAAAGACATACTTGTTCTTGAGAACAAGTCGAAATTGTTCTAAAATTGAAAAGCTAAACTTAGTACGTGATGCAAAAGCAAAAACTGGATAGTAGAAGGCCTAGTCTATATTAGGGACTTGAAAAAGGTAGTTGCTGACGTTGATTATGTTACAAGTATTTGGCTTCTGAAAGATCTTCTGCAATCAGCAGGCTAGTTGCTGTAGATCTTTGTTCTTCACATGTTCAGACTGAACCAGCGCTAACAGCAGCCAGATTTCACATTAAGGCTTTGTTGGATTTAGCCATCGTTCAGCAGCAGCCATGGTTTTCAGTGTCCTGCGTGGGGTGGGCATGGTCTACATCGCCGGATTTGCTTGGCAGTCTGCGTGTGTGTGTGTTTATGCTAGCGAATAGCAAAAGATGGTCACAGTTCCTGATTTAATCCGTTTTTAGCTGTTTAAGAATTTTGTCATCTTTTTTCTCTTTCCTGGGGGAGTAAGCCTGTATTGTTAAATTTCAGTTAAAAGCAGAAATTTAAAAATAATTGGTGCAATTTTGGTGATGATTTAGTAGATCAACTGTTGGCTGTTGCCTTGAATATGGCGCAGAAAGAATTAAAAAAAGAAAAATTCAGGTAAGAGGAGGTCATAATTTTAAAATACTTGTTTTACTTGGTAAGAGCAGTTATATGGGGGCAGTCAGTTCTCCTTGTTTTAGTGTCCAGGCGGTGGCTAGTGATAGGAGCAGATGTGCAGAGAAGAGAATAAGAGAACCTGGTCTTTGGGAGGGCAAAATGAGGAAACATCTACGTCACAATGAGTACGATCTGATTATGGTAATAGGATGCACACTGTTATTTAATGAATGTTTCTTTTCAGTGTTGCCCCTAATTCCCATTGTGAATATCGTGTTCCTTGTCTGTCTAAAATGTCTAGCACCTGAAATTGTCTTCTGGACACTTACCCGCTGGATTTGAGCGGGCGTTTTAACGTGATCTGATGAAGTGCTAAGCATCCCGGGGCAGATGCAGAAAGCATCTCAACACGATACAATTTTCAAAGGAGGTGGTTTTGTTATAGCGTTCAAAGGCGCTCTCTGCCTCAGAGAGGAGACAGAATCCATACCGATTTATGAAGAATTAATATAGTTTTCACACAGCTTCCTGTGATGAAGAAGTCCTGATGTTTCTGAAAAGCAGCATGGTTGGTTTTTTTTCCTTTTGTTGGTATACATTTTTTTTTTTTTCCTTTAAAAAAACCTCCCAACAACAATACAAGAATGAGAGAGGGAGGAGTGGAAGAGGCACCGTAGTGCTTGGCAGCAGTTCTGAGGGGAGCGGGAGGTTCAGGGAGTGCTCACCAGCGCAGTCAGACAGCTACTCAGCCACCTCATGTTATTTGTACAGGAAAGCAGATTTTGTTGGTTACAAATACGGGCTACTTGTTAATATTTGTTAGGGAAGATGGGTTTTCTAGGACTTTGCACTTGAGGAGAGAAAATGCTCTCGTCCTCATCTTTCTTTCCTCTCTTGTCTCTCCACCTCCGCTCACTGCCAGAAATCTCTAAAAAGCAAAACGGAACCATCATGAGGAATACTTTGCTTTAAGGGATGAGGTTTTTTCAAGAAATTTGCCTTTTCTAGAACACCTCGCCTCATACTGCCATGCTTCCTGGTCCCACGTAACAGACTGGGGGACGTTCCTCCTGTGTGCAGAAGAATTGGTCCCTCTCAGCTCTTTCCATCACTTAAATTCAAAACGTTTGCACTGGAAGTGAAGAGATGACTAAATAAAACCGAAAGGCTTTGGTTGGGTGGAGTGGTGCCGTACACATGACCCATGTAACTGGTGGAAGAGGCAGGATCTGGCCTTTGCCCCCTTCGGGCACACGTTCCCTGCCTGCTGCCGTTCTTGCCTTCAGTTAAAAAAGGGAAAACCGAAGTAATTGAAGTTCCCCACAACAAACTGTCTTACCCCAGACCTTACGTGGCACAACCAGCTGAAAATCCAGTCCTTAAGAAAAGAAGACGTTTGAATAAGACGACCTCTTGTTGACACGATTTCTATTTAATCAAGTCTGATTTATGAAAAACCACTAAATTTTTTTTTCCCATAACTCAGGCAGAGCCTTTACAATTATTTTAGGGAGGAAGAATTCTTTTGTTTAGGCAAACTAAGGACACCAATGGCATCTGAAAAGAAAGCAATTTTGTACACAAACCTTGGGCAAAAACCTGACTTAAAGAACTTTGTGTAAGGATCCCAGGCCCAGTGCAGATAATGTCTGCCTCCTGGGGGGTTAACTCCTTCAGGGACTTCAGGCATCTGTTAACGAGCTCTGTACTGTTATTAACAATGTAGGTATGTTAAATCGTAGAATATTGCATCTGTTCTACTTGCTCCGTTTTTGGAATGATGCTCCTGGCTGCAGCATGGATGATGTGTTTGACTTTTAAACTTGGAATACACTGATCTGTAGTTTGAGAAAATGTGGATTTTTTAACTTCGCGTCAAATTTTAAACCCAAAAGCCACGCAATCAGCTAATATTATTCCAGAATTGAATGCTACAGCTTTAAGATAAGGTGCCGGGGCGCTCTCGACACGCACACAGCCGACTCCTCCCGTTGGCTTTTTTTTTTTTTTTTTTTTTTTTTTTTTTTTTTCTGTGATGTGTCAATGTGGTGGCTGTGTCTGTTTTTTTAGGGGGGATTGTATATATGTACATATGTGCATCTATGTACATAAAACATTATACATGCATTACTATTGATATACTACAGTGTCTTGAGAAACCCAAACCAATTTCGATATATGTATCAACTTTAGTATGTCAAATACTATAGACTGTTAATATGAAATAACTTTGCATAAAGGTTTAATGTCTGTTGTTACTTTCAAGGCTGAATAGCAGTTACAGCATTAGGGGTTTCTAATAGATTAAGAAGGAACCACGTGTCACGCGTTACCCTGCTTGGCATTTTGATACGTGTCAGGCCGTGAATAATCCTGCGTCTTGTTTGAGCAAAGATGGCACTGGGATAATTATTTTTGTTGTTTTTAATGGGAGAAGACGATCATGCTAAAAGGAATCAATTTAAATATCGGAGGGGGGCAATATACTTTTGGAGGTGAGATCTAAAAAAGGGGTTATGCAGCGGGTAGCAAACCGTTCACGTCAGTGCAGGCTTTGAAGATGGAGCTGTTGTCGTCAGCGATGAGCGCCGTGTTTAGGCGTGCGAAATTCAGTGAGAGAAAGTGAAAATAACCCTAGCCTTCTCTTCCCTTCTTCAAAGTATTGCTGAGGGAAGTTTGGCAGGAGCTGGGACAGGAAATGGAAATCTGAATACTATTTTAAACGGGTAGGGTTAAAGGCCTCTCTTTTACACTCGCACACTTGTTCTTTCATTTGATACTTGAACTCTGAAAATTTTCTGTGACTTTCTAGGGAGAAGGAGGAGCAGCTGACTCGGGTGACAGAGGTACAGAGGCTGCAGGCCCAGCAGGCAGATGCTGCCCTGGAGGAGTTTAAGCGGCAGGTGGAGCTGAACTCAGAAAAAGTCTATGCTGAAATGAAACAGCAGGTGAGAAGGTCACAATGCCAGCCTTTCTGAAACTCGGTCGCAGTGGGATAGCGTATTCTGATCTTATAATGCCAGAAACATGCTTCACTTGAGAGTGCTACATCAAAATCTTTCACAATGTAGTGTCTGCTGGCAAGTCAGAAAGGGATGTTAGCGGCTGTTTCATCTTTCTGACAAAGCCGGAATTGTCATTGTTATAAAGATATCCGTGGTTATGATACTGATTAGGGATTTTTCAGGAGTGAGAGTATAAAGTGTTGGTTTATACACCCCTATGGAACAACGTTTGTAATTTTCCGCTTAAATGTGCGTCTCTTCCTACTCTTTCAGAACGACTCTGTCTTCCGTTAATGAGGCCTCGTAATCAGATTGAGCCCAAACAGGGGCAAAGCCATCGGGGCTGCTGGCACTCATGTGTGCAGGACAGTAAAATGCCTTTTTCTGTCCTTGAAAATTAGTAGAGGGAATTTATCTAAGAAGATTTTAGTGTCTTAAATTCCTTATGGAGCAAACAATAGTTCAGCCGTTGTCCCTGGGGTTTTCCAAATGCAGCACGATGAGTGAAATAAGGAACAAGCGACAGGTGATCAAAAAAAGGGGAGGGAAGGGAGTATTTCTGTAACTTGCTCATGTGGTGGAAATCTCAATACGTAACTCACGCTTGTAACTCCACCTGATCGTGTACTCACGTTTCCAACCTCACCTGTCATAACCAAACCTTGCTGTCAACAGTAGGATGCTGCCATCGGATATTGTAATGCATTTCTAGGGGTGCTGGCCTGTAATTTAGCAAATTCTCTTTTGGCTGTTCTCCTGAAGTTTTTCTTCTGAAAATCTTCACTGAAAGTGAGAAATTAAGTAAGGCATTGCTGATATTTTTAAGACCTGTGCAGACAGCGAATAATAGAATTTTGAAATTAAAAATGCGAGAATAAACTTATAAAAGCAAGATTTGTTCTGCCAACTAGACCCCTGAGGGCAATGTGACAAATCCTATAATTTTAATATGATGTTTTCTGTGCTGTGAGACTCTCTTCCAACTACTGCACCATGACTTGGAATAATATCTTATTTCTACTCCAAAAGGGATACAGGCTAATTCTAGAAAGACTAATAATAGTTTAATTAACTTTAAAAAACCCAGCAAACAAAACCAATCCAAAACACAAAAAAAAATCATGCAAAAGAATTTGGAAAACAGTCTTGTAAAAATTACTGTAAATTTCTTTTAAAATATTGCTGTGTTCTGGGAAATTTTGCAAATAAATTTCACTGTATTCCGAGAATCAGTCCTGGAGTTATTCTGTCCCTACTTGCATGCTAAAATATAGAAATAGTAAATGATATTGTATGATTGAGCAGTACTGTTCTACAGGCACCAAGGTTGAAGGAAACACATCAAAGAAACCCTACTGAAGCTGTCTTCCTAGCTTTGTCCTTTCTCATTCTTCTCCACGCACGTCCTCTTTAGATGAATTACCCGTTAGATTGTAACAAATTGGAAAATTCTATTTTTTGTGGTTAGATGGAATGTATTACTTATAAAGCAAAAACTGTAGTAGCTATAGCAACACTGTACTTTTAACTACACTAGAAATATGGGCTTCTAAAACTGGTTTTTGGTGTGTGGTAAAGCTAATTATGGAGATA
>WHYT01015776.1:8646-26890 GCA_009806455.1 Tetrax tetrax
AAAAATTAAAAAAGAAAAAAAGAAAATGGACAAAAGAGAAAAGGGAAAAAAGGAAAAGGAGAAGAGAAAAAGAAAAAATAAAAGTTGGAAGGGAAAAAAAAAGATAAAAAAGAAAAAGAAGAGTTAGGGAAAAAAGCCCTTAAGAAAGAAAAGCACAACTGGTTTCTCAACCTCAAGCCTCCCAAGTGTGAATTTAAGACGTTTGTGTCAGCTATGGACTGACAACGAATGGGTGCTGGTTGCAGAATTACCTGTGTCATTTCACCCAACTCAGTTTGATCGTGGGTTTCAGGTGAAAGGAAAGAGAATAAACGCTTTAGTCTCAGGACCAAGAGGCTCAGAATAAATTTCCTAAAGGTCTATTTTCGGAACAGCTATTTATATAGGATAATATTTTTATGTATGTGTCCCTGTGCCGGAAAGATTGCGTTCACATCCACAGGTCACTAATGGGCTTTCCTACACGAATGGCAAAGAACCCTGTATACACAATCCCAAATTCCCAAAGCCACTATATTATTTGTTTAACACCCAGTTTTGCCAGCAGCTCTACACAGTATGTCCATTTTTCTCCGTGTGACAGTTGCCCAGAAGTGCTCCAACTGCTCGCGACTCCCATTTCCCTGGCCCCCCTCCCACCCCACTGCCCCTCCAGTAACGTGTACCTACGAGGAGGAGGTTTTGCCAGGGTTCTCCAAGGAGAACTTATTTACATGGAGGAAATTGCCTGGAATATCTATTGCAGTCCGGCTTGCTGTGCAAACGTCCTGATTTCTGTATGAATAGCTTTTTTCCAAATTACCTTGATTTTTAAAGGGCTGTTGGGAAAACGTAGTTGTTATCAATCAATAGGAGCAGAAGTAGGATGAAGGGGTAGTTATAATACTCATGATTTTGCAGTGGGCACCTGCTGTGCTTGGAGCTGTGCAAGTTCTACCACCAGACCTTCACAGTCTAAATATCAGCGATGAGAGTGGAATGGCCAAAGGAGATGGCATGGAGAAGGAATACGGAATGGAGATCATCCCAGTCTGCATGGTTGTCTTGTGCCCTAACAGTTTGTTAAGGTCTCTTGAACAGGGCAACGGAGAACCCTTAAAAAAAAAATAATGGCACTGGGAGCACAACCATCTACTCCTTGCAGCGTTCATGAGAATGTCCATGGTGTTCCTCAGGACATCAGAAACAGAAGTCAAAAGGTGGGATGCTTTCAAAAGACTAAGAAAGCAGAAGGACAGTGAGCAGGGATGGATACGTAAAGGACACAGGATAAATATGCTCTGGATTAACCACATGCACATAGGGAGTGGTAGGAACATCAAAACCACCCCAAACCTTTAATCCTGCCTTGGTGTGCATATGGGATTTTATTTCATGGGACCAGCGGCCTAAATGTAAAAGTTTAGCAGTCATTAGCTCTCCTACCACTTCTGTGGGTCAAAGCTATGGCCGTTTTCACCAGCAGGACCCAACGTGATTCACCATTTTCCATATTTTCATAAAAGACAACTGGCCACATCAGTGTGACAATAAATAAACCCAAGCTGGGACTTTCCAGAAGAATTTAAGCCCCATGGGAAGCAAGTCGTTGTTGAGCGAACAACCCTCTTTGGCACTGCAGCCTGCAAAGTCTATGTAGGGTATGGACGCATCCATCCATTATTAGAAGTGAAGAAAGTGGGAGAGTAGTTTTTGGATTGCATTTCCTAATTGACCTAATTATTCAATTCAAAGAAATGGTTAGAAAATCATCTTCTTGTTAATAATTACAAGTATCTTTGGGGTGGTATACAGAAATTTTTTACCATGTCAGAAAGATACCGCGCTGGAAGACAAGGCTTTGTTATATGTTGCAGCAGGTGTGGTAACCTCCCAAACTCAAAACTCCCCCCAAACCTGCCAGCAAGTCCCTGCAGGATTTACCAGGAGTGAAATCATCCATCTTTCATCCATCTTCAAAGCAACCCCAGGCAGCACAGGTGAGGGTCTCCTCACCCAGACTGCAGCTACGTCCATCCCTAGCCTCAAATGTAATTTGGAAACAAGAGGGGGTGAGCCCTACAACCCCCTCTTGTGAAAGCCCTGATGCTGTCGCAGACCTCACCAGGCTCACGCTGCATGAACCATAACACCACAACGTATAACCAAACCAAAACATATCCGTTCAGAGAGGGGATACCCTTCAGGAGCTCAACTGGATTTCAACCAACCACGCAGATTGCCAAAAACGCGTATTCTGTTACTAGTGCCCTGGGCCCACCCAGGAGCATCATTTATCATTCATTTTTATGCATCTGTCTCCTCACCCTCTCTCCTCCTCCCATCACCTCCCGCAAGAGGAAAAGACCTTCCGTGGATGACTCGGGATAACATTAAACATGTGCAGAGCCGGGATCCGAGCGTAAACTCTCCTGGCACGGGGGGCCACGCTCCTTTATTTAAAAAAAAAAAAAATTAAAAATTTTAAAAAATCTCTAAAGCGCCGTGCCAAGTCATGGCACTCTGCAAATATTTATTAATATGACACAGTTATGTATACTGTGGGGTGTGGTATTAAGGTTTTATCAGTGAATTTCAGGATGCTGTGCGCTATGGATGAGCTACGAAAGCCATCAGACCCGCGGAGGACGGCAATTCACCCAGCGTTAGTGTGTGCTCTGCGTGTGGCACTCAAAGGAGCCGTTTATAAATGTTCCAGAGGGGTTTTATTTTATTTTTTTTTAACTGGGAGCGGTGGCTGGAAGGTGCCAGGGCATGTGAGAGCATGCCCTGCGACAGGATGCCATTTTAAACAAGTGTTCTGGCCATCTTCAGACACGAGCTCCGGCTGTAAATATAAATAACTTCGGGCTAGCGGCCGCTCGCTGGCCCAATGCACAACTGGCTGGTAAAATCCAGCTCCCTGACCCAAAGAGGCGTGACCACATCCACACTCTGCACTGGGAAACACGTCTCTTAAATCCCCCAAGCCTTGCCCAAACTTTGATGAGTGGTTTTTTTTGTATTAATAATAATTACTGGTCAGTAACCAGGTTTGTGCCCTTGACCGTGTTTAGTTATGAGTTTAAGCAGACACAAGTTTTTCACTGGGTCCCTAAGTTTCAATTTCAAGCATTGACAGGGATTTTTTTTTTTTTAAGGCTCTTCCACTTACTAAAAAAAAAAAGCCAAATTGTTATCATATGGATTTTGAATACTCACCTGCATGCTTTTTCTTCTGACAGGGAAAACAAACAAGGCCAGTTTGGTGCTAAAATCTTTTAAAAAATGCTGAAGAGCAGGAGTATATATAAAAGTAAGGACTCACTAACTGAAGTTCCTCCAAATTAAATCAAGAGCAGGGCATGTGCTTAAGGAGTGTTTTCTCTAGAGTGCCTCCTAGCAAGCATCAATACTCCTGAAGGGTAAGCACATTGGTACAAGACTGGATAGAGCCCGTCCTGGTCTGCACAGCATCGAGGGAGAAATGCCACATCTCTGGAAAGACGAAGACAGCTTCTGATAGGTGGATTTATTTATTTTTTTAACAGGATGTTGCTCTGGAGCCAGCCAAGGTGTTAAAACAAGAATAGACCTTGGCAGGGACCGAGGTGCAGAGGAGCGATGTGTGAGCATCTGTCCCACCCCACAGCGCACGTGGAGGGGACGCAGCTCCGGTTGTACCTCAGTGATGCGTGGCAGCTGTAAGGCAAATAACAGAAATGAGTTTTTTGTCCCAAGAAGGCGCAGCCAGAAGGAGATGAAAGCTCTGTGGTTCTCCTTGTAGTGCCCAAACCCTGGTGACGGAGGCCAGGTCTTACAGAGACCATACAAAAGCTTTCTTGTTCCTAGAGCATGGACAGTTTTAAAAGGGGATGGGGCCACCATTTGTCCTCCCTCAGGCACGTAAGGCCATCCCTGTGAAGCAGCAAGATTGCAGCCACTTAAGATTTCTCCCCCACCAGGCATCTTGCAGAAGATGATAGCATTTTCCAGGGTCTGAAGCCTCACAGCTGTGCTTTATTCTGCCTCTTTTCTCCCCTCTACCCTGCCCTTCAATAACAGAGATTTTTGTGCACTAACCTCCTGCTTACCTGCCTGCAAAGGGGCAGGATTCAGAGCTGTAGCCACAGCTCATTTTCCCTAAATTTCGGTGGTGTTTGTCTCCCTCACCTCATCTTTAATACCATCACTCATCACCTACGCTGTAAGAGCGCCCAGCCCGCGCCCAGTCCAAGCCCCATCGGTGGCCAACTCTTCTCTGGCTGCACCAGCCCAGCTCCCATCACCAGCCAGTGGAAAATCAAAGCCGAGCTTCTCGACTTTTGTGCCATTTGGCCGGAGACCACGCGAGCCCGACCTTCGAGCCCAGGGACCGAGTAGAACACGCTTCTCCTCCGGGCCAAAGGTCCCAGCCCTACCCCAACACTGCCTTTTAAAGGCCTCCGTCCTAATAAAAACCAGCTGCCAGCAACTCTCTCCAAAGCTGAATGATCCCTTCAGGGTGGGGTAGCACTTTCTCTTCCCTACGAAGAAGTCCAGTAACCCCTCCTTTGCTGCAGTGTCGGGCTGGGGTCCTCACAGGGAGGCTTAGCAATGGGTGCATAATTAATAACAGTGATTTGCAAGAGTGGAGAGATGGAGACCAACTGGAAAGGATAAAAATGCCTGAATCGCCTTTTTGGAATAAGAGGAATAACGTAAAATGTTCAAGGGACCGTCTGCTGTTACGGTCTCGGCTTTGCAAATGCTGGCTGAGAGTAAAAACACCTCATCTGTGAGCAAGACATTTGTTAGACGTTCCCGATTCCTGCCCGTTTTTAATCTAGTCCCTGATCCCAACACTCATTCTGACGCTGTGATGGGAAGCAGGGACCGGGAGAGGGCTGCGCCAGGTTTTGCTCTGACTCAGTGGGTCTTGGGGCCACCTCACGCAAGGCAGCGTTAGGGCCAGGTTATCCAAAGGGCTTTTGGAGAGGTTTTTCAGAGGTTTTTGACTTGCAGAAAAGAAGGTGGGCTTCTCACAGGGCTCAAGGTAGCCATCCTTGCTGCCACACCTCCTGGGCAGAGATTCCGATATTCTTTGTGTGAACATCCTTCAAAATCAGGATTTCTGTTGCCTAAGTGGGAGCTGAGCACCTCTGAAAACCCAGCAGTGACTGAAGGGGCTGAACATTTCTGAGGGACACGTTTTCAGACAAGGCAAAACAAAGCAAAATTGAGATGGGACATGGGTCACCTTGGTTGGTTGCAATCCATGACCTGGAGTGGAGAACATACAACTCCCAAACTGGGGAAGGACCTCAAACCAACTCATGGTGCTCTGTCTTAGCCCAGTATTTCTATTTGCAACTGTGAGAAAAAGCTGCTTTTTGGAGATTTTGAACAACAAGTGGACTAATGGCATCATCACATTACGACCTAACTTGACAAGAGCTGGCAAGGCACCAGACAAAGCACCATGCTTTGAAACTCACTCTGGAACCATTCAGACACAGAAAAAAAAAACCTCTCCCAGATCCACACTGCTCTATGCAATCATAAACCATAGGTAACAACAGGCTTTTATGTTTTTACCTAAAAGCTACCTTGCATTTCACAGGAGCTATTTCATACATCCATCTCACTCCTCCCCTGGCTTGGAGATGGAAATTTGATGCTTCTCTGGACACCTCAGGTGGGGTCTGATTTTCAAGCACCCACACTCCATTTAGTGCCCGCCAATACATGGCTCTCCTCTCAACTCTGGGTGCTAGCTTCTCCTAAACACCTGCTCCGCTGGGTCACAGCTATGGGCACCCAGGGTTGCTCATCTGCTTGCTCTGCTGGGAGCCCAGCTTCTGAAAACCTGGTCTCTGATTTTCTTATGCATCTTTTAAGACGTCCTTAAGAGATTCTTAAGACATCCACCTTGAGTTATCTTCCCTTCCAGTTGGTTTTATTAAAGAATTGTCTTCAGGGTGATGCTATGAAAACCCTTCACCCTTTACCAGGAACACCCAGGGTTGGTTGTTTTGTTCTTATCTAAAACTGCCAGGAAAACTTTGGAGACTAATTCTTTTTGTTGACAAGAGTGACTTTTTTTTTTTTTTTCCTGAGTGATTTCTCTCTGATCCTGATGGGTTTTCTCCCTGATTCCACCTTGATGGTTCAGTTAGGCTTTCTGTTTACCTACAAACACTCGATTACGGGCTGTGGTTCCTTTCCATGACGGAGTATGTCCATCACAAAGACTTTATGAAATAGGTGCTGCGCAAGGTGTAGCTCTTTTGAGGTTGTAGTACGGATTCAGGTCTTGACTTAGCACTGAGTTACTTGAATTTTATTCCAGAGCCATTCCAAGGGTTAATTATAGGACGGCACAAAAACACAGGCAGGCGTTTGTTCCTTTTGCCTCCCTGTAGCATTGCTGCGCTATCGCTTGGACACCGTCCTGCTCTTGGAAAACACAGGCTGCTACGTATCGCTTATTCACTTAATTGCATGGAATCTACAGAACAAATATTCATGAAGCTATTTTAGCAGAGGAAATTTGCAGGGTAAATATTCACGAAGCTCGTTCTCTCCTCAGTGAAATGCAAGGCGGACTTGAAAGCCGTTTGTCATTGCACAGAAAAAGTCGAGGGCTTGGCAGGGCGATTACAGGGAGTTCATTAAGGTGGGGTAATGAGGAACAGAAATGGGGTCTTCTTTGAGCTGCCTTACGTGGGCACATCTCTGCAGCCCACCGGTGCATGAAAAAGGAAGGCAAAACACCAGCAGACTTGACCCATGCTGGGCTGCAAGCAGAGACAGCATGTAAAATCCCCTCTTCTGATCCCATCTCCATTCCTGGTCCCCAGCAAGCCCTGTGAGATGAGTCTAAGGTGACTTCTGGATGCCTCCAGAGGATAAGCCTGGTGGAGGGTGGCTGTGCTGGCATGACCTAGCTGGGATTGTACTGCTGCATCTTCAGCTCGCAGAGGTTTGGGAGTCCGTGTCCTACAAGGGACATCCCACCCCACCTGCCTAACACACCATTTTCTCTGGAAGTGAGGGTTGTTATCCCACATTCAGTAAAAAATAGCACAACCAAACTGCAAGCAATCTCCAAATCTGTAGACTGGACTGTGTGACCATGGTAGAACAGCTTGGTAGAACCCCATTCAACAACCCATGGGGTTCACCAAGCCACTGCCAGTTTAGCTGCTGGAGGTGTGTGGTGGTGTGGAGGTGGCACTGAGAGTCCGTGTTGGCCTGTTGTCTTTGAAATGTTTGGGATGACAGGTGTCGGAGAGAAATGGATGGGTTCATTTAGGACTTCCCCAATTGCCCACTGGTTTATGTGCAGTTCCATTGCTCATCTTCTCTCCCATTCTTCTCCTGTGGACAGTGGGCTGTCATGGGTACAAAATCCCTCTTACGATGTGCACACGAGCTGCCTAGCACAAAGCAAACCAGGGCTCCCAAACACCACTGCTTTAGTATAAATAGTATTATTTATTTTTAAACACGGATACAGAGGCATCGTGCCTCCTTGAATTATCCCGATCTGTTAGACTGGCAGCTTCCTAATCCTGCAGAGCCAGAGATGCCACATTTGGGTGTGCATGTGCTTTAACAGCCACGATTGAGAAGGACCACGCTATCTATAAACCCAGAGAGTCTGGATGCCATCCCAAAGGACGCTCACACGGAGGCTGAGGGCTTGAAGCTGTAACCGTTTTGGGTCGATTCCCCGTCCCTCTCCATGCTGGAGGTCTGACCGAACACTTTCTTCTTGCCTTTCAGCAGCTGAATCCAGATCCCACTTAACTCGGTGGAAAAGCTCTGTTAGTGTCAATGGGACGCGATCGGACGTGAAAAGTCAAGACTTGGTAAATTATAATAATTCATATTCGCTGAGGAGCTGATCCTCCTTCTCGCCGCTCCTTTTATCCGTCCCACAGCTGTGATAACAGTACGACTTCATGTAACGAGAATAACCCAGAACTTGCTATTTCCATGTGAAAACACAACAGCTTCAACTACTGACTCATCCTAATCCTCTGCAGGGCAACTCCTATGTTTTTCCACTTTTTTACTGGTTTGTGCTGCCCCTTTCTTCTGGTTTTCTTCTCTTCAGCAGAAAAAAAAAAACATGCAACTGTTCTTTGTTTGGTGTTTTCTTGCTTTTGTGGTAGTTTGGGTGGTTTTTTTTGAACTGGAGAAGGTGAAATATAGGAGCAAGGAGAAGGAGCATACCAGAATGCGTTGAGGTAGACATTGGAATGGCAAGCCAGCAGTTATTCAAGTACATGTGCCATAAAGCATCCTTGAATAAATAAAAATATAATAGTAGTAATAATAATAATATTAATAATAACAACAACAACAATAATAATAATGGAAATAAAAGCAGCAGAAAGCTCTCTCCCATCCAAACAGGCCAAAAAAAAAAAAAGGCTTGGCAAGGAACAATCTGAGAAAGTGTCTGAAGAGCTGGAAGTAGATTCTGTATCGCACAGAAGAGCCAAAAATGTGTTTGGCCACAAACAGCGCGTGATGCATTGCAAAACGCCTCCTGAGGCGATATTTAGAGGGTGGGATGGTTGGCATGGAGAGGAAAAAGGGGGGAGGCATCGCTGCGGGAGGAATATCTTCAGCCTTCAAACAACAGCCACTAAAATATCCCAAATGCTCTGCCTTCCCAGAGGTGCCAGGGGTTGAAAGTTCTGTGCAGAACAGCTTTCGCGGGATAATGTCATCTCATTTAAAATTATTTTTTAGCTGCCCCTATCATAGTGAGAAGGAAAAGCCCAAATCTAGGGCCTGATGGCGGAATGTCAGTAGGCTTTGGATTAATGGGTTTTGGATCGGACCCATGCTGTAAGACACTGTGCTCCAATCGAGCCATAAATAAAGCGGCTTCCATTAACATTTATATTTGCTTTAATTTATTTAACCAAGAAAGTCAGCAGAGGCCCATAGGCCTCAGTATTAAGGATGAGCTGGCCAAGACAGCAGCAGATAAAGCTTGCACCAGCGTAAATCAAAGCTTCCATAAGTCATACTCGAGAAACCAAGGCAATAAAATGTGACCATTGTTTCTCTATTGTATCATTCTCAACTTTCACTTTCTGCCAGAGCCAAACACCATTTCTGCTCCATCTTTTTAAGAGATCCTAGAGAGGATGGACCAAACTCGTTGCGAACCCAGGATCTAGAGCGGGAGTTCGGAAGCTGGGATTTGCAAGCAGCTCACAAATGCTTTGCCTCCCTTTATGGCCAGATAATAATAAAGATGGGATCCAGAAGCTTTATCACTTCTTTTTTTTTCTACTTAAGTGTTGGAAAAGGCTGCACCTCTGCCTCGTTAGACCCTCATTATGAAAAATTGCTGCCATCCAGCATTGCTTTGCCCGATATAATTTGAGTTTACCCACATGTAGGCAGCCATCCATCCTGGAAATGGATCCATTTAATTTTCCCCGTCTCAGGGGTGCAAGGAGCTGGCAGGAGCCCTGCAGAAGGGCTGGTTTAACATCTCACCTCCCTCAACACAGGGCCGCGGAGACACTGCGGATGCCGTTTTGCACCAGGGGGGAGATTCAATCCTTTAAACTGCATCTTGGCAAGCAGCCCTTTTCCCATCCAGTCGTGGCACCCAGCTCCTCAGACCTTTTGGAGGTACCAAGTGCACTTTAGACACTTTTTTTTTCCTTTTATAATACCCCACAGGACGGTACCAGTTTATGACTGTATTACAGTGATGCTGTTCCTGCTACTACAATCATGGCTCTGTCATGATTTCCATTATAAACTTCAGACTGGATTTTTTTGATACTTTTTTTCTTTTTCTGGGGTCTATAATTCGATAGTAAAAACTCATGCTGGGCTGAAATTCAGCTGCCAGGTTTCGGTTGGATACCAAATTTGATTTAACCCTAAGGATGCTGAACTGCTTTCAGGTAGACGAGGGCTTTGGGCTGCTGATCACATCAAGGTGTGGGAAATAAGTCCTTAAGAGCAGCAAGGAGGGGTGATCCACTTTGCTTTGGGGTATCTGGGGATGAAGATGCAGGGGAAACCCAGCTGGGCAATGCCACATTGCAGCTGCCATGGTCTCCTTCGTATCTCTTGTTCTGCAGACTCATATGCCTTATTCCTTTGATTGACATCTCTATTCCTCATCCTCATGGATGCCTCGTGCTGATGCCACCGATTCCTCATCTCTGTAAATGTGGGGAAAAAAAAAAAACGCAATGAAAGAGAGTGATGCTATCTTGCAGTTATGGTGGGATGGAGCACGTACACTTCCAGTTCACCCTACCCTCTTTAGACACCTTCTCCAGGCTGGAAATAAACCCTTTCTGTTGTGGCGCCTCCCTCTTTCTCATTTTTTATCTCAACACAATTCTTTATACTTAAGCACCCAGGTAAATGCAGCGAAAAGAACATGAGGCGGCTTCTGACGGCAGTGGGTGAGCCTTGCTCCCACGGATGCCGCTGCTCTGGGATGGTCTGTAGGTCACCCATGGCACTGACGCAGCTCTGCCCGTGAAAGCTGGTGGCGCAGACGTGTTCAAGCTCCAAAAAGCAGAGCAGATGGTTCAGTGGCTGGGATGCTACAAGGCAGCTCCAGGAACGCTTCCAGATCCATCTCCTATTCTGGCTGGAGAAAAGGCTGTTTCCCTCTAGACCTGCTTCTCCCTCCCCATTACCTAGGGATGGAAGAGAAGGAGAAAATGCTGTTAATTCAAGCAATGCAGCACAAAAGCAGGACATCATGTCCTTATCTGGAAAGTGGATGTAATAGCACTTTCCTAGCCAGCGGGGCACAGTGAGGTGCCGTTAAAGACTTTTGCATTGATCAGACACTTCAGCCATGAAAGCTCTTCGGGGATCTTAGAATTGATGGGATGAGGTATCATGGCTGCACAACCCCCTAATCTATCAAAGCAATAATCTATGGAAGAAGGATACTTTACAACACACTTACACAGCAGATGGTAAGTGGCTTATGATGTATTCCACCTATCGTCCGCAGGAAAACAGTATTAATAAAATACGCCGACATGACAGATTAATAGCTCAGAACTGCGGTCCAGAAGAGGTTAGAACTAGCCTATTCTTCCTCTGGGGTTTTTAACAATAAGGAATTAAGTAAATGTTACAAACTGAAGATTATGTGCACACAATATTAAAGCAAGGCTTTGGTCTGGACAGAAACTGCCAAGCCGGCATTGTGGGACTTGATGTTTATTGTGCTGTGGTGACACCATTGAAACTTCACATGGTTTATGATAAAAGCGTGGTGCTGCTCGTGCTGCCAACTTGTCGCAGGATCAGAGAACCCAGATGTGCTCCTCTTGCTCTGGCACCACCTGAAGCACCACCTGGGGCCAATACCATCCTGAAAAAAAAAAAACCAAAAAAACCCAAAGCCACAAAAAGAGCTGGTGTAGTTTGTTAATTTTTTTTTTTAACATTTTTGGAAGTGACACACGAAGTCCTGCTGTAATTTATCACTGCTGAGCAGTTTGGTGGGTTTGATCTTTGTATAGAAATGGAGACGCTGGGGCTGCACTCCCTGCTCCAGTGACCAGGGAATGTTGCAAAGCCCATGATTTCATGCCATGTCCCTGTTCTTCTCCTTGACCTTCCCATCCTGATTCCAACTCTTTGGTGAAGGGAGGGGAGTTATTCACACCAGATAATTTTAAGGGCTGATGGTAATTGTCTGAGATCCTTTGGGTCTTCCATAGTCAATGGAGAGAGAGAGGACTCTCCAATGGGCAACTAGGAGCCCTGGAGCTCAGGTCAGGGCTGGCATTTTGGTGGGGAGGTGCTGTGTTTCAGGTGATGGTTGATACTATCTTCCTTACCCACAATTCAGCCTTCCAGAAGGTGAGTGCCTAATCCAGCTGGCTCTGCTTCCTCCAAAGGTGACGGACAGTGCCATCCCCACCAAACACTGCTCTGCAGCAGATCTGAACAAGGCTTTCCCATTTCAGACTAGCATAATCACCAGTACTGCAGGATGCTTGTGGAAATTTGGATCTCTAGTTTGGAAAAAAAATAACAGAACGGAAAAGTGAAAAGTGACTTTTGTGTCTGTGATCTCTGGATTTAAGGCTCCATCTCACATATCAGCAGGACCAAGCTGGGTAGACATGCAGTTCTCACCACAGTTGCACCAGCAAAAACACTTCATCTTGCTAGTAATCGTTCTTTTCTTCTTCTAATACCAAGCTGTTTTTGTCAAAGTAGCTGTGTTTATGTCAGTCTGGACTTGGTGGACTTGGCAATGTTAGGTTAATGGTTGGACTTGGTGATCTTAAGGGTCTTTTCCAATCTAAAAGGAAGGAAGGAAGGAAGGAAGGAAGGAAGGAAGGAAGGAAGGAAGGAAGGAAGGAAGGAGAACAAGAAAGAAGGAAAGAGAGAAAGAGAAGGAAAGCAAGAAGAAAGTTACCTTTGTTCTTTGCTACATTAAATTTAAAACACCACGCTAGTAGTAATATATTGGCTTCATTACACAAAGACTGTAAAGTCCATCTAGCTCATAATTCCACCAATAAAGATCGTGATTTGCCAATAAAAATTAGGGCAGCCACTGATCCATAGTCTAGATTTCCTGCTTGGGGTGGAATAGTAAAATATGATGATCAAATTTGGTGCAAAACAGAGCAAATGTGCAAACTAAGCTAAGCAGAAGTATTCCCCTCTTCTTGCCACTTCCATATGAACCCAGAAAGGACCAGGTCCTTCAACAGAGCACCCCAAACCACCACCTCACCACAGTTGCGATGAGGAACCTCATTTTTTAAGCCATATGGAAAGTCTTTGCTCACCATTTCACGTGTAACTTTTTCAGTAACATACAAAACGAGGCAGGGAGCGAACTTGATTGAAAACTGATGACACAGTCTACCCCTGCTTTTAACATTTTGGCATGCAGCACAAAAGCATTTCTGAAATCCCTCCAGCATCTAGAACTGTACCTGGAATGTTTTTCGGACTAATATTAAAAATGCACGGTAGGCTAGAGGCAGCTCTACTCAGAGGAGTGAACATCAAATGAGTTACCTTCACCTATCTGTGAGCCATAGAAAGACAAGAGTCTTGTGTGATATATTTTGTCTCCAGGGCAGAAAAAATAATCTTAAGAAAGCGCCTTCAACCTAATTTCAAACTGTTTTGTTTTGTGTTTCCTCCCAGAGCCTTAAAAATGCTTTCAATCTCATAAGCACGGCCACGGACCTTGCTCAGTCAGTTCCCAACCCCACCGCTGAGCCCTGGTCTTCCAGGAACACCTGCCAAATAAAATGTTTGAAAAAAAAATACATGCGGTCTGTACTTAGAAGTCTTGAGGGTATTCAGATCATAAATTTGTTGTGGAGCGTGTGGCAATGCTTATTTACTCGCGATTGATTATTTTCTTTGTGGGAGTTTTCCAGCCAAGTTAGAAAATCAGAAAGCACTGATCGGAGTCAATCCATAATGTAACTTTAAGTAATAGCTGAAAGAACGCATCAAAATTCATCCTTGGAGAAAAAGACACAGGAGACGCTCATTTGTATTGATGAAGATGCCATGGGGAATAGTAATGTCATTATTAGAGGGGTGCAAATAAAAAGTGAAACTCTGGGCAGATGAAGATGATCTGGGCTTGGGGTTTGAGATGGAGGTGAGACTGCTGAGTGTCAGTGAAAGAGCAGGGAAAGGTATGCCAGCCCCGAGTGGTCTCACTACGGCTGCAAGGGTGAAGCTGCCTCTGGGAAGCCTTGGGAGGAGGTTTTCTTTCAAGTCTCTGGTTTTATTTGAACTTCAAAGTTGAAGTAAAAGTCAAAGGACATGGACTTGGGAGGGGAAAGCTTTTCATGGTCTTCCTCACCGTTGCATCTGTCCAAGGGGAAGGCGTGCATCTGCACTGATGTTTGGGTTTGCAACAAACTCAAACTAGAAGACCTGCTCCTGCTCCAGGGAAGCACCTACCACACGCTGACCAAGAGTGGCTCCGCAGCTACTTAAAAAAAACCCCTTTCTGAACTGAATCATAGAAGGGTTTGGGTTGGAAGGGACCTTCAAAGGTCATCTAATCCAACCCCCCTGCCAGGAGCAGGGACATCTCCAACCACATCAGGTAGCTCAGAGCCCCGGCCAACCTGGCCTGGAATGTTTCCAGGGATGGGGCATCCACTGCCTCTCTGGGCAACCTGGGACAGTGTTCTACCACCCTCATTGTAAAAAATTTTTTCCTAATATGTAATCTAAATCTCCCTCCCTCTATTTTAAAACCATTACCCCTTGTCCCATCACAACAGGCCCTGCTGAACAGCCTCTCCCCATCTTTCCTGGAGGCCCCCCTTTAGGCACTGGGAGGCCGCTCTCAGCTCTCCCCGCAGCCTCCTCTTCTCCAGGCTGAACAGCCCCAGCTCTCTCAGCCTGTCTTCATAGAAAGGGTGCTCCAGCCCTCTGATCATCTTCAAGGATGTCAAGTCTTCAGCACTTTGTCACTCTGCGTAGCCTGGTGTTGGCACAACCAGACGTCTTTGCTCAAGGAGCTGTGGTTAATTTGGGGCTACAAAGGAAGATCATGTAAAGAGACACAGAAGGTCTTCGTGGCAGGATTTGTAGGTCGTGTACCAAGGAACAGAGGATAGTGAGTGTCCTCAGCCCTGAGGCCAAGGGGTGTGGACTGGTGTGTGTCCACACCACTCAGGGCTGTGTCTGTCTGGAGCACATCCCCCCTACACCACGTACGGTGCCGCTTTCCCCCAGCTCACGCATTGCCCCTCTGGCCTCAAGACATAACAACTGTTTTGTGTGTTTTGGCCGAGTTAAACCATCTGAAATAATAGGTGGGCTGTGCTGCAGACCACCGGAGTGGTGTTTTGTAGCGCAAAACCGATGCGCTAGGGTGTGAAGCCTGCCGGGATAGTGCTATAGGTCTATGCATGGGAGAGGAGGGGCGAAAACAGGGTCAAACTCACACTCGTTGCCCATGAGGACTCTTGAGTAAGTTCATCTCAGGCTGGGCATGGGGCACGGGGCACGGGGTGAGCAGTGTGAGTCATCCTAACTGACTCAAGCTCATCTTCTTCTGGTCTCCTGGTCAGTAATGCAGACAAAGTCACTTTGCTGGGTCAGCCTCAGTGGTCCTGGGCTCTTCCCACCTAAGGGCGCCCAAAGGGCCTTTTGTACCACGCATGCACAGTCTCCTGTCTTTGCCCTCTCCCTTTAAGAAACTTGGATCCATCATGAAAAACACAGGTCTGGGGGAAGAGCTTGAAGGAAAACCCACAACACACCTCCACTCATCAAATTCCTCGTCTCTTTGAATGTGAACAGTAACAAAAGCAATATTATAACAAAGGGGAGAATAAATTAGCATCCTTAACAAGTGCAACAATCCTTAATTTCTATGCACACAGCAGGAGAGATCTGACCAAACACATTCACCAGTGTGTTTCTTCCGTCCAAGGCAGTTACATCTAGCTTCTCTTACAGTCAACATAGCGAGAAAGACACTTGGACACACCTCTTCTCCTGAGTGCAGCCACAGGAGAAGAGAGATGAACTGCTTTCCAAGAAACTGTCTTTCTAACACCAAGGTAACTCCAACACCAAGACATCTGGTCACTGATGCAGATGAGATGAATCCATGTCCAGAGGGACCAAGAGCTGTTTCACTTATCACATTGGCCCAACCACTAGCACTTAAAAACAATTCTTAGACACCCAGGACATCCCAACATGGGGATGAAGGTGGGATGGATGATGCGGTGGAGGGTTTGCAGGAGGAGGGAGAGCAGAACTTGTGATGCAGTGAAGGAGATTCAGCAACAGCGGAGACATCCAGGATTAAACCAGCATCTCCATGGGGAGGGAATGCGTTGTGTTAGACAGCAACAGCTTTCCAGCATCAAGAAGCAGCAAACAAGACCCAAGTAGAAAAGATGTGGCAGTTGCACTATTTAGCCCCCAGGAATCATGGAATCACAGAAGGGTTTCGGTGGGAAGGGACCTTCCAAGCCCACCCAGTCCAACCCCCCTGCCAGGAGCAGGGACATCTCCAACCACATCAGGTTGCTCAGAGCCCCGGCCAACCTGGCCTGGAATGTTTCCAGGGATGGGGCATCCACCGCCTCTCTGGGCAACCTGGGACAATGTTTCACCACCCTCAGTGTAAAATATTTCTTCTTCATCCAGTCTGAATCTACCCTCACAATACACCTCACTCTTGTTAGCAGGAGCCATAGGCCACAGACTTCTCTTTGTGGGCATGGGTAAAGGCAGCATCCAACCCACCACGCACAGCCGGCTGGGATATCCTAGCCCATCGGCTAAGGCATTTCCTCAGCCACGATGGCCCGCAGAGAGCAAACCCACCCCGTTCCAAACCCCTTGACCCCTGACAAGCCAGCAATGCTCTGAGCCACGTGCTTGCAGGCTCCGGCCCCAACGGCGGTGCGAGATGCAACGAGAGGCAGGTAATTAACTTCAGATGTACCTGTCAAGATGTCATGGACACAAACCTGGAGAGGAGCCGCGTGTTATTTGTTTCTCATAACGGAACAATTATCTTGTTGTAAGAGGGGCTCCCTCCCGCGCTCCCTCTCTGCATCTTTGTTTTCCTTCCACGTTCGTTCACACATTATTTAACTTTTGACTTGGACACAGCAGGTAAAAGCATTTAACAGCTTGGCTGCTTGTTCAGACAGAGCAAGGACGGGGAGGGGGAGGGAGCAGACGGCAATTTTTTGCCTTAAATTTTCAAGTTTTCAGCGCTGCATTTTTCTAAAGGGGAGAGGAGAAGAAAAGGGAAGGAAAGTGAGGGGGGGGGAATGGCATTCCACAAAGACGGAGTCACATTTTCCAGCGTTATAACATGCTCTCCGCTGTCCCCAGCCTTCACTGGGGAGACGCATTCCCTCTCCGCGGCGGAGAAAAGGTCAGCGGTAAAAATTTCGCAGGAACTCCATCATGGTCCTCGCGGGACGTGTTCATCAGGAGGAGAGAGCCGGGCGTCTCGCTCCGTCGACAGAAATCCACATCACAAAACGTATTATTGGGGGGAGGCGGGGAAGGGGGACCCACGGCACGACAGAGCCCATGACTTCATTTCGCCGGGTGATCGTTTCGCCTCACAGAGGCGGACGGCAGCGTGGAGGGGACCGACAGACAGACGTTTTGCTGAACGGGTGACAAAGGCAGGAGAGAGAAAATGGGATGGATGTGATTTACAGGGCTGGAAAAACGTCTGCCCCAAGGGAAAATTAACTTTTAATTTATGTAAAGGAAGGTATAACTCCGCATTGCCGCCGGGTTTGTATCCACCTGAGCTTGCACAGAGCAAATCTAGCAGCCAGGGGGATATAACAGCGTCTGCCCAGCCGTCGTTACTAAACAGAGCGAGATTTTTAATGGGGAGTGAAGCCCACCGTTGCAACAATAACCCAACCTCCTTGGATTCACCCCAAAACCAGACGGGACGTTGGAGCGATTTGTTTTCGCTATCAGCGCACGTGGGCGTGGGGCGAGGGGAGGCTGGTGCACTCGAGGGAATTCCTCCGCTCCCAAAAGAGATAACAGCCCCGGAGAACAGTTTTCACAAAGGGTAAATATTAAAATCGGTGTGAAAACTATATTTCTCTTGTGTCACGCACACACACATGTGCCACGGGGGAGTTTGCGCCCCGCGAACAGCATCCCTGCAAGCAGGGGCGCAGCGAATGCCAGCGCTCTCCAAACAGCGCAGTTTGTCACTTTTTTTTCCTCTCCAAACATAAAACAAAAGCTCGACTGTGCTTGAGAAAAGGACCAAGCGCTGGGAACTGCACTAGGATCTCACGCCCAGAAGGCTTTGAAGTGTATTTGAGTTTTAAAATACCGCTTCTGAGCTAGGGGTTTTACTCTTTTGGCATTAAGTTGCTGTTAGGTTTTGTTTTGTTTTGTTTTGTCTTTTTCTTTTTTTTTTTTAAAGTTGCCGGCCTCAGTCCCAAAGATGCTTTTAGCTTCTTTTTCATGTGGCTGCATCCTCCCCGTCTTCCTCAAACCACATCACGCTGCTCGTTCCCTGAGGATCAGGGCAAAATGTAACATCCCAACGGCACCCTGGGCTGCATCCCCAGCAGCGTGGGCAGCAGGGCGAGGGAGGGGATTCTGCCCCTCTGCTCCGCTCTGCTGAGACCCCCCTGCAGCGCTGCGTCCAGCTCTGGAGCCCCCAAGAGCAGAAGGCCGTGGAGCTGTTGGAGAGGGCCCAGAGGAGGCCACGCAGATGCTGAGAGGGCTGGAGCAGCTC